>JAHDVE020001851.1:0-43175 GCA_022606495.2 Halesus radiatus | reverse complement strand
AATTTTCGTGGATAATTTATGAATACTTGGACGAAGTAGATGAGTTTGCGCATTTGGGAAGTATGTTTACGAGAGATGTAAAGGCTGATAAGGATATTGAATGAATGATAACGTGAAAAGAATAGTGAGAGGAGTAATGGCGGTGGTGAGAGTGGAGATATGGGGATAGTTGTAGGGGTATGGATAGAGGTAGGGGTGAGAGTAAGGGTAGAGGTAGGGTTAGAGGAGGGGTAGGGGTAGGGGTAGGGGTAGGGGTCGGGGTAGGGGTAGGGTAGATACAAAATTATTATATCTGCATGTAATAAGTTTTTACAGTAAAACGACTTATTATTAATGTTTAATAATAATTTTATTTCCACCTTAAAGTTACACTCAGCTAAATAAAACTCAAAATTTTAGTCCAAACCTTTCATAACCCCGAGCAAGGCCGGGTACACGTCAGTTAGTTGTTATCAATACACCAAAAAAGTGTAGGTGTTAGCGATTATACAGGGTTATTCAAAATGATGGACTCAATTTCGCACTTTCTCCTCCGATACACGTCGTCGACCCGGCTTTTTCCTTTACAGATATTTCCAGTTTACTCAAATTGGTTCGAATGCTCTTTCTAATTGGAAGTTCAGTGTTAAAATGGAGACGAAAGGTACGCTGTAGTGCAGTTGCCGGCTCAGTTTTATAGAAGTATGAGTGATCTTGTGGTGGGATTCAAAACTGTCGGACCCTCCTCTTTCAATTGATGTGTAAATCATTAAAATATAACGTATAATTCAGGAAATACTGCTGTACGAAATTGAGTCCATCATTTTGAACAACCCTCTATTATGATACAGTAAATAAATGGCGGTAATGAAATATTTTATTTTGATTACTGATTGTTATGAAAGAGATAAGATTACTGCATGTGGGTGATTGTTTACTTTCTATAAATAGGCACTGTAACTCTTTCCGATTTCCCCAACTTTCCAGAATTCGAAGGCTACATGATCTCAGTAATACAAGATCACCGTTCAGAATCTAACAGCCTTTGTTCCCAATCCTACTGAGCAACTGTTGAGCCGAAATTTTGCTCCAATACTGCTCAAATGCACAACTACGCTCTATCCAACGCAACTATACTTTTTTTATTTTTTTTTATCGTATAATATTAATTACATTCAATGGGAACTTGTACCCTCTAAGCCACTACAAGTAGCTTGTCAATTCAAGTATCGACCCAATTTACGATAAGTTTGGGGATCAATTCTACTGGATTAACCCTCCGCTCAACTAGGAGGCTTAGGGCCGGTTTTATAACCATCCATTTGTAACGCTCGATAATATTTTTAACTATATTTGGTCTACCGCCCGATTTCGCTGTTTTATAAACGTTCGTCGGATTGCAGGTCATTTGACGGCTGCCAGTTATTGCCCGACGATCGCTTAATTGAAACCGTGCACTATTTTAATTAAAAAGACAATATGTAATTTGCATTTGTGAAATGGATTCTTCATTAAAATTACCAAAAGTGACGACGAGCGAATGGCAATTTATTCAATAAAAAAGGGACCAATAACGGTTCGTTAAGGAAACGGTTCGTTACGTAGCAGAAATTTGGTAGTTCGTTTATAAAACTGGCCATTGAAGGTCTATTCACATCTACCGGCACCGTGTAGTGTAGAAACTTACAATGGCAGGCACAACACATAAAGGAGTATTTACATTACACCGTGCGTGAATGTGTTCAACTAATTTTAATGTAAGCAACTAATTTTGCCGTGTCTGCCACTTTACGTATCTGCACTGCGCTGTGCTGGTAGATGTGAATAGAACTTAATCCGGTAGATGGATTAACTATAAAAAGTGTCAGCGATGTATCAAACGTCATTTGATTCGCGATCTATTTTTCGCGATTCAAATCAATATAGAAACTTTGATTTCATTTTATTGTCTATGTACGCACCCTAGGATGATCAACGAAAAAAAATGCTTGAAAACAGGCGAAAAGAGAATTGCTCAACAAAATACTTAGCCTATCGTGCGTGAATGTGTTCAACTAATTTTAATGTAAGCAACTAATTTTGCCGTGTCTGCCACTTTACGTATCTGCACTGCGCTGTGCTGGTAGATGTGAATAGAACTTAATCCAGTAGATGGATTAACTATAAAAAGTGTCAGCGATGTATCAAACGTCATTTGATTCGCGATCTATTTTTCGCGATTCAAATCAATATAGAAACTTTGATTTCATTTTATTGTCTATGTACGCACCCTAGGATGATCAACGAAAAAAAATGCTTGGAAACAGGCGAAAAGAGAATTGCTCAAAAAAATACTTAGCCTATCAGTGCCTTAAATAGATCAACCGAAAAATTAGAAAGAACGGTAGAAAATGTTGTTAGAAATAGTCAAAATCATTCGGAATAAATATGAACGTTTTCTCTTTTACTCGTAACTTTTCAGCATTCTTTTATGGTATCAAATATATATAGAACAGACCAATTATTGTCACGTCACATTTATACCGACATTATTTATTTATTCTGGCAATTATATTTCGTTATTTTGTGTTCCTACAACGTTGACATTCAAATTTTTTCATATGGTATTACCAAAAAATAATAATGGATTCATGATATCGCTTTTAATAGCCCCGTAATTTGTAAAAGATTACTTTGATCACAGTATTTTGTTTCCATTTCCGTGTCACGTTTCATATCAGTTATTATAGAATTTCTATGCTACATCAAGATAACCGAACGTTTTGAAATTCTTAGCCTAAAATTAAAGTTTTTTTTTTACGTAAAGCCAATTTTTTGGAGGCTTAAAAATGTCACTATTTCCTGACAAAGGTTTCGCTTTGGTTATACTGAGCAGACGACTTTTTTACATGACGTTCAAAATACCGTAAACGATTTAAAAAAAAAAAACAATTGAGTATATATTGAACATAGGTGTCCAATAGCCTCCGAGCAGTCCTTTGTAATTCGGTAAGCGGATGATCTGCTGACACCAAAAAAATCTCCGGCGGACCTCGGATATGACCCACTTACGAAATACCGCATGGTCAATAGAAGTCGTATTATTGTTGGTGCAACATTATTCCTGAAAAATTCCTGAAACCTAAGTACGTACATTGTTTACTTTGGTGCAAGTAAGTATAAATATTCACTGATATATTTTGAGAGTATATTAAGATTATTATATACTGGGTGGTCCTTGAATAGATTCTGTCCTTTATTTGGTAGTGGATAACATTAAAGGCATTCTTTGTGATCCGAAATCACCTTCTAAAGTCAACGTCGTCCAATATCTCCAAGAAATTTACACGAGCTCAATTATGCAATTTTTTTAATAAAATCTTTAATAAATCAGAATGTTTAGATGTTTTAAGTGTTTTGACACCATCTTTAAATGCGACAAATTGCCTTTATTCGCCTGTTTGATCTCGAGAAGTTATGTCGGACTTAATTAACTAACTAACTAACCATCACGCCGTTTCTCCGCAGGGGTAAGCAGAGCGGACGGACCGCCAAACAACTCGATCTTGGCATACACTTCTTGCTTCATTCACATTAATACATCGTCTCATACATTCTCTTCTATTATTCCGACTTCTGACATGGCCCGACTCAAGTATTTGATTCTCTTGATCGTGCCATGTCTTCCTCGAGCGTCCCCGGCTTCTTCCATTCACATTCGCGTCATACAATCTTCTTACACTCCTTTCTTCGTTCATTCGCTCCACATGCCCAAAGCATCTAAGCGTCCCTTTCGTAATCTTACTCATTACGCTTACATCAGCCTTGCATTCTTTACGAATTTCAATATTTTTCACACGATCATACATGGTTTTACCACACATTCGTATCAGATCTCATTTCTACGGCATTCAGTTTACTTTCATCTTCTTCTGCCAATTCCATGCCTCACTGCCATACATCGGGGTTGGTATCAGCAATCCATTGTGGACTGCTAGCTTCGCTTCTTTGTCAGGCTTTATTTGGCATATAGCGTTATTGAGAGCATGTGAAACGAAAATATATATATATCTATTCTACGGATAGTGCTTATTGAGAAGTTATTGAGATATATATTGAAATATGCCCTTAGTATCCCTACCACAGATAACAGAAAAAAGGAAGGCGTCATGAACCATTATTAGTATGAAACCGCGAGCACAACGCACGTCGGCAATATCAGTCACCCATACTTATGCAAATCGCATGTACGCACAGTGGCGCCCCGCCTTTTTAACTAACACACCAATCGCACAACTTTCATTGGGTCCGCCGCTTTTATAGTCCGTGCAGTTTGGTCGTAGCTCAACAACAGTTGGTATAATTCCATCCCATATCTGCCTTTGTTTTTATTATCTATGCTCCTCCCCTACTAAACGCGGGGGTCGTCTAAACATTGGATCAAAGCCACAAACTTTTTGTCAAAGCGTTTAGAGCTTTAGCTGGGTTCAGAGATTGTACTATAAACCCGACAAGATGCACATCAATTAATTTATCTGCTTATAATCTATGCATAGTGGTAGATATTATATATATTATAAATATTTCAAAATGCAATAAATTATCTTTTACATTCATTAAAACTAAAACTTCCTTTGAGTGTACCGTCCAAAATGATGTGGAATCGTATAAAAACGTCTAAAATATAAACGTATAAAAAAGTCTAAAACGACACACATATCAACGAAGTAAAAATTATCAGAGACCTGGGGGTAACAATAGATGTTAAACTAAACATTATCAAACATAATAGTGAAGTAATCAACAAATCCAATAAAGCGCTGGGATTCACAATTCGCGTATTAAAACCTTTCCGTAACATAAAGACTCTCTACTTCCTTTTCACCGCCTATATCCGCCTCTACTTAGAACACTGCACACCGATTTGGACACATTTCTACCAAGCCGATATTGATTGAATCGAAAGAATTCATAGATTGTTTTTTAAGCACATAAATTATACATTAAATTTACACTTAAATAATACCGAATCAATTAAATGCCACGACTTCAACTCTCTTCAAACACGCCGTAATTTTTTTGATCAAATTCTTTTATTTAAAATTGTGAATAATGTATAAACCTGTAGTTTCTTGAGCTCACCAATTTTATAAAATTCCACATACCGTCAAAACCAATCCGACAAACCGACTTTTCATTTGCTCGTATGCAGAACTTACATTAGGAAAAATTCCCCATTTCCCCGTATATGTGCACAGGATGAAACGTAATTTAACAATGTAGTAACCTTCAGAAATATCGAACCGAAGTAATGCGTATGACCACAAATTAATGCACAAGTATTGTAGTATGTATTAAGATCATCTCCTATCCCCATCCTATCTTGCTTAGTTTAATGTAAAATAAAACACCTGTCTCTAACCGAATTTAGCTTAAGAAACTCTTTTAGCTTAACCTTGTTTTTCCACCTATTTGTATATTTATCTTTGTTAAAAAAGCTGTTTTTTTCTTACAAATAAATAAATATATACTCTGAGGAGTCCCACTTTAGTGAGAGAATACCATTATTATTTAGTATTTTTTTATATCAGTACCGCCCTAGTGTCCCAGTTGCTCCCAAACGTTTGCAGCCAGTGAGACTATGGCATCTCCAATCGGGGTATGCTGTGAGGCTGAAGGTAGTGTGAAGGGGAAGGAGAAGGGGAAGATGAAGTTGGGAAAGTACCTTCCTATTCAGATCTGGTCACCAAACACGGGTAAAGTCATTTCGAGCAACGATTCTATTTTGAATGGTGTTATTTCACCAGGGCGATACTTAAAATATCTACCACTCTGGTACGTGCCGAAAATATACTATATGTTATTTTAAATAAATAAATTGCGATATTATACAAAGTAATCGAATAAAATTTACTCGCGCACCCCGGCATTTGAACCCGTGACCTCCGGATTCGTAGACGAGGATAATCCACGAAGGCAGTCATTAATAGTCGTGTTTAGTCACCAGATCTGAATATCCAGGTACTACCCAACCTTCTTCTTCCATTTCTCTTTCCAACATACCCCAATTGGGGTTTTCATAGTTCCAGTGGCTCCGGACAACGGTGTTCACATAAAATAAAATAAAATAAAAGCTCTGAAATTTTCATGTTAACGTCGGTATTTTCAGGTTAATGCTCATATTTTCATTTTGAAACGTCATTGCCCACTTGACCTTGGAGTTATGAAACATTTATTAAATATATTGTAGGTACTGATTAAAAACATTTAAAATATTTTTCAACGTTATACGATTTTTTTTTTTTTGATAAACTGAGTTTTGAATCTCGAGTGACAAATTCAAATCGATGTGTGTACTTATAAACTAAATGCAATAATAGTTTTTTTTTTATGTAAAAAAATATGCTTTAAAAATTTTAATGTTGAAATTTCCTCGAAACATTTCAATCGTCTTCATTGCAACCTGCGGGAAAGCTTCCTGCCCTTTATATTAGGGTAAAATTTTCGGATAAATCCTCTTCTTACCCTTCTAGGCAAAGTACAGCACTACTAACGCGTCATTACCCCCCGCCATCCCTCCTCCCCACCCCGCCAGCCCAAAGCTCCCACCAATCCAACAGTTGGTTCTAGACCGTCTAAAGAGGTGGGTGCTAGGCCGAACGGGCCAAATTAAAAGTTTTTTTTTCATGTAGCGTATACGAACGGGCTCACGTTTAGTGTAACTTTCACGAACACGTCGTGTTTTGTTTTTTTTTTGTTGTTCGAAATTGTAAAACGTCAGTCGGGAGTTCGAAATTTGAAAATTTTCTCTTTCGATTAAACGCGATGTTCGTGAAAAAGGATGAATTATTAAAATAAAAAATACAGTGATGTGATCGTGAAATTGAAGTTTTTGAAATTGCGTTTTTGTGGAAAATAAATCATGTTTATTTGAAATGCCTTCATAAAAAATTAATACGAGAGTGGTGTAATAAATTATTGCTCTATAGAAGAATAAAATATTGGGTTTTTGGGTGACTCCATAAATTCGTGTAAAGGTTGGAGTTCACCGTTATAGGGGGTTATTGTATGGATGAGTTTAGGTAACAGGAGAGCTAGGTTTTGACGTATTGATTTCGACAAACTTGAAAAGCAATTTAAGTTAGTCAAATTTATTGCTTAAATATTCGACTATTTGATATGAATGGTTAGAAATTATTACCGAGATTCACGAAAGTAGTTTAGACATATTTTTTGTGGGTTTTTCATCCTTCCTCTATTATTGTCTTCTTCTAACGGAAGTCGTCAATCGTCAAGGTAGTCTTTTCCTTGCAGCTTAACCGGTTAGTAGTTTAGTTGGGAAATGCGTCGGGTTATCTTTTTTTAAAAAAAGGCTTTGTCTTCGAATGGTGATGTTTTCAATGATTTGTTTACGCTACTTGTGAAGTGCAATATTATTGTGGTCTTAAACCAAAACTTGTGTAACACCTTTTCTATTCATCCCTGGGTAAAGAGGATTATTTTGATAATATTTGGATACTGGATGCGTAGCGACGTTTGTCATAATCTTCGTATTTTGTCGTTGTAATTTGATTTAAGTCGAGGTAGTGAAGTTTCTCCCGGTAAAATTAAGTTTTTTTTTATTAAAACGGAATCAAAAATAAAATCTGGTCTTTGTAAATATTGACCAACAAATAAAAGACGTTTTGTACAATCTTTATAGAAACTTTGAATCGGAAAAAAAATTGTACCGCTTCTACACCAGCACAGCTAGTTGTCAAATCAACTGGCATTTCTATAGGATCTGTAAAAAAACTGTTTTAGCACGTTGTGCATTTAAATATTGAAATGAATTGTTTGTTGCATACACACGGAATATCAAATGGAATGAACTGTTATGGTAGGTGTAAAGCTCAAGTCCGTCTAGAAACTTATAATGGAATATATGTTATTGTTACACTAACATACACAATGTTTAAATTAGCGCCATCCGTGAGCGCGTATCAAGTTTCGTTTACCTTTAAAAGAAAAATAAAATTAATATTTATCGAAAGGTCAGCATTAAAAAGGCAATTAATAATAATTCTTAGATTCATTCAGTACATCACTACACAAGCAAGAAACTCTTTGTTCTAATGTGCCTCTAGAAGACTTGTAGTTTTATAGCTAACCAGCTAATGTGTACCCGGCCTTGCTGGGGATTTATTATTGTTTTTAGATTAAAGTTATGAAGTTGTGAATTCATGATTTTCGTTTTGGGTGCCATAATTGATTTGACACCGAAAGTAATGCTTTGTGACGACTATCACTATCTCTAAACAAATAAAGATTGAATGAATATTTTATTTTATTTCGAACATTTATTTTTTCAAAATATATCTAAATAAGAAAGTTCTTAAGTAGGTACCTAAAAATATTCTAACCAACAAACCTTCTTATTTTGAATATGTAATCTGTGGCTAACCAGAATGGTATATCTATGGGCTAACCTCAATAAAACACGGCGGTTCAATGTTTTTCATACTAGTTTTAAAACGTTATAGCAACAGTTTTACTATTGGATTTCATTTAAACACTCTAAACGTTCCCGGCACTAATAAGAACAAACTGTCCTATTTTCAGCGAAACCGGTCTAGTAATTTTTTAGAAAATCGAGGAAACAGAGACAAATATTTATTTTCTTGTATGGAGAAGAAGATATAAAATAGAAATTTCGAACCAGTCAATGTAATTTGCTGTTACACATTTAAAAATGAATTCATTCCTTGTTTGAAATATAATATTACGATTGTGTATATTTTTGCAACACATTTTTTCTAATCCAACAATTGAAATCTGTAGAACGCTTGATGGCATCTTTACAGTACATTTCGTATATCCATGTCTAATGACGGCGCGAAAAATATTTGCTTAGACCTAAAAATTCTGGGTTGAAAAACTGTGATTTCACGATAGGTACACAGAAACAGATTTTTCGCCTTACAGTTTAGTTAACTTATCTAAGGTTGTACGTATATATGGTAATATAATATAAGGTCCCTTATTTTTTTTCTGGAAGCTATTTGGCAGTGATGCACAACCAGCGGCCCGCGGGGTTTTATAAAATAAACAGCATTATTTTATTGGCTTATATTCGTTTTTTTTCTTCTTTGTGATACCACACAAGAGTCCCAGAAGCTCCCAAATGTTTAGAACCAGTGTGACTATGGCATCTCCGATTGAGGTATTTTGTGAGGCAGAAGGTATTGAGGAGGGGAACTAACTACCTGACTATTTAGATCTGATCATCAAACACGGCTTAAGCCATTTCAAGCAATTTATCGATTCTGAATGGTGGTCTTTCACCAGGGCGATACTGACAGTATCTACCACTCTGGAACGTGCCGCAAATATACTACATATCATTTTTAATGAATAATTATTAATTTACTTGAGCACGCCGGGATTTGAATCCGCGACCTACGGATTCGCGGTCAAGGATAGTAACCACTCAGCCACGTAGAACATCGTTGAGTTGTTACGGGTCTAAAAAAAAATTCGCCTGCCTCTCTGAATATATTAAAAATGGTCCATTCTATACTTTTACACGACCAAATGTTGTTTCTGAATACATAATATCAGTAACGAAAGTGAGTTTTGATATTTCATATTTCACAGCAATCGTTCGGATTGCTGTGAAAGATCAGTGCTAAGATCAAAGTTCTATTTTAAAAAATACGACAGGGTATCGCGACAAACTTCTCTGTCTTCAATCAGCCGCATAAAATTAGCAGATTTTTTCTACACGTTCTTTCAAATTTCGGATCGACAAAAATCGATAGTTTTTTTTTATCTGACCCAGACGGAGGAAGATTTTTCGCCTGTTGCGCTTTTTTGCGTTCCGTGTTTGTTTTATTAAATGGTTACGTTTTATACATAACAAAAAGATTACCCGACCATTTTTTTATAGAAAACCCCCGGCTAATAAATTTTATTATTATAATAAATTTTGATATGGCATCTATATTTTTAGCGTAAGTTGTTGTGAAGTGCTGTTTTTTAGGTAGGTACTTCAGATATATACCTACTGGCACCGGAAGGTTGGAACATTTGTACGGTATTCATATTAAAATATGTATTAAAAAAAATCTACACTGGTGACGTTATCGATTACAAAATTAACCATGTCAATCTCTAGGTACCCTACTCCTTGCTGCTTGGGAATATATTAAAATTTTGTAAAATGGCCGGCCCGCTAAAAAGGTTGTGCATCACTGGTATAAGGAATGCCAATTTCACCATTCGCGAGATTTTCGTTATACAAACAAATAGATTATCCGATTTATAGTTCAGTTAACGTTTCTTACGTATATTTAATTTAAGGCTGTTCCTTATTCCTTTTGAAAATGTGTTCTAGAAGCGGAAATGCGTATCAATTTTAACAATTTAACATAATGAATCTCAATTAAATGAGTTTGAAAATTTATTCACGTTTTTCATTGCCGTTTTATTGCATCGGAACATATAAAATTTTCGTTAATCGTGAAATCTCTTCTCCTATCCGTATAAAGTCGTTCTCCAGTGTGCAGGAATTCCTATAAATTCCCCATTAAATCGATTCCCCCTCCCTACCCATACATAATTCAGTTAATCTATATAATGTAAGCGAAATAAAAAAAATAAAAAAACCCGAGGTACATTTCATAATGTAACGTGGCATAAAAGAACACTCTTTCTAAATTCTAAATTCTGAGGCAAGTAAAATAATGCTCTTTCGAAATTCTAAATTCTGAGGCAAGTAAAATAATGCCCTTTCGAAATTTAAAATTCTGAGGCGAGTAAAATAATGCCCTTTCGAAATTCAAAATTCTGAGGCGAGTAAAATAATGCCCTTTCGAAATTCAAAATTCTGAGGCGAGTAAAATAATGCCCTTTCGAAATTCAAAATTCT
The DNA here is from genome assembly GCA_022606495.2 of Halesus radiatus. Classification (NCBI taxonomy): domain Eukaryota; kingdom Metazoa; phylum Arthropoda; class Insecta; order Trichoptera; family Limnephilidae; genus Halesus; species Halesus radiatus. Next base: position 32,308 of record JAHDVE020001851.1, on the reverse strand, counting down.
GAGGCGAGTAAAATAATGCCCTTTCGAAATTCAAAATTCTGAGGCGAGTAAAATAATGCCCTTTCGAAATTCAAAATTCTGAGGCGAGTAAAATAATGTTCTTTCGAATTTCAAAATTCTAAAGCAGTTTCTGTTTATCGACAAATAAAAGAACACTCTTTCGAAATTAAATTTCTAAGTAACTATCTGTTTTTCGACACATAAAAGAATGCTTGTTTAGAATTAGGTAGAAAAAGTAACCGAGCAATAAATTGGTATAAATTTATTCATTGAATCTGATCTGTATAAATGTGAGAGTGAAAAGAAAATCGATAACCAATGACGAAATGACAAAAAAATATATTTTCTCATCTAATTTACCGTAATGCTGACAATCCAAATATAACTGGCGTCAATTCGTCCAAACAATAGAATTATCTATATTAAATACATCCAGAAAAATAATAAATTCCAATAAAATTGTATAATGCCCTTCCAAATGATTTAAAAAATACCACAGAGATTCAAAATGTTCAAAAACAACATCAAATTATGGCTCAGTAAATATGAATGACTTAATGCAATTATTGATTGAATTAATTTGTTTGATACTAGGTAGGAGTTTGTTGTATAATTTTACAGCTAAAAAATCAGAGCTTCCTTGTTCAAAGGTAATATTTAGCTTGCCTATTTGCTTTGCTCTGGTATTATGATATGAGGAGTGAACCAGAATACTTTTGGCAAAGATTTTTTGTACACTTGGAATGTAGAAAGATTTCCGTCGTTGACGTCCTTATGGGGACCTTTAAAATGATCTTTATGATGCATTTCTGAGTTATATTTAGTTGTTTTATGTAATTTGAATCTACCGAGTCCCGTCGTAATATTCCATATTCCAAATGAGAGTGGCATAAATCATAATTACTCTATTTAGATCCTCGTTTGCAAGATATTTTGTAATTTTGAAGAAGTAGATTTGTTTTATTAGCTTTTTGAAGTTCCGTTAAGGTGTAAATTTCAGCGGCGTTTATCGTAAATACTATTTAATCATAAAAACCTTGAAAACAATGTTTCAGGCATCAATTTTCACTAACTTTCCTATTTGTATCGCTTTTAACCATTAAAATATAATAAATAAAAATGAAAAAAACTTAGAAGGAACCCTATTATGTATTGTGAATATTTTACCAGCCGAATAAAAAATTAAAACAATACGTATTTAGTACCTTTTTTGGCCGTTGTCATAGTTCACTGTGTTAAGTTATACAATCTGTTTTTCGATAAATAGAACACTCTTTCGAATTTCAAAATTCCACAGCGGGCTTTTGTTTTTAGAGAAATAGAACAAACATTCTTTCAAAATTCAAAATTACGTAATTTGTTTTTGTTTTTAGAAATATAATATAGGGTTTGTTTGTTAATAACGCACGTGTTTTCTTTGTCGTTATTTTCCCGGTTGACTTGGATTGTATGTTTCAGTGACCGAGGCAACTATTGTTCCCTGTTCCTTTAGTTTCACAACTTCCAGACACCTTTTATTCCGCCTTCTTCTGTTTACATTGTGTTCGTTTTTTGGTTGGTGGAACAAAAATGGCGGCGCTTGATCGATGGCGGGAAAGAAGCCGCAGTGTTTTACGCGGTTCGTCGCACGTTCAGTTTAAAAAATAACTGTTTATTAAAATCATCAAGGATTTCACTGCTGGCACTAAGCGATAGGGAAATTAGTAATATTTATTTATTTACGGTTAATATTTGTCATTTTCGTGTAATAAACGAATTCTTTCATAAAAGGTAGAAACGAAGTAAAAATAAATAGGTACTTTTATGAAACGTCTTGTTACCGTTGAAAAATCACGGAATGTAATGATTTTATTTGAAAAAGAAGTTCTTTTTTTAACTTTTCTCCACACACACACATACACACACACACACACACACACAATAATTTCCACTTTAAAAATGGCATGCAATAGTAATCCATTTGAGCGCACATTTCCAATATATAACAACAATAATCGCATGGTATAATATTTCATAGGTAGGTACTTTATCGCATGAATTGGAGCATTCTTTTTTTGTTAATTTTCTTAACGGATACATCAGTTCCAATGAGGCTGTCTCCTACAACATAATTTTATGTTATTTACAATATGGATCATATTAATTTTATTATTTGAGCACAGAACTTAATTTTTTTTAAATAAATACCGAATATTTGTTTTACCCAAGTTCACTTTAAAAACCCATAAATACTTCGTCAATAGAAATACCTATGACTTTAAGAATATAAATACTCTTTAGTGTTTACTAGTTTGCCCTCATCTTGAATATGCCAGTGTCATTTGGTCTCCTTTCTAAACTGTTCATGTTCATCATATTGAATCCGTACAACATCGCTTCTTACGTGGAATTGAATGAAGATTAGAGCGAAAAAGAGGAAATTACTCGCAAGATGAAATTGAACACACCATATATTTTGATCTCATATGCCTTTTCAATATTATTAATTGTTTTGACTCACCTTCTTTATTGCAATTCATCCAGTTCAATATTCCTTGTCTCAATCAACACTCAATGCTTGTTGGTGTCATTCTTCACTGTCCAGAATGTTTAGACTTGTTAACTCAAGCCAGGCCTTGAAATTTTTGGTACCAGTCTAAATAATTTTATATCGGACTTTACGAAAATAAACTTCAAAGAATATCATTTAATATCTGTAACAAAATGGACTCTAACAAAAAATTGTTCGGGCTTTGACTTAAATATACTCTCAAATGTATATATGTTTCGATAGCTCTGAAAGAATCCCAATTCTGGAACTGACGGCGAAGTTAATCCGGAGAACTAGATGAGAAAAAAAGACTTGAATGAAGGACTGAAGAGAAATGGGAGGATATCACGGAAATTAAATAAGCCTACCTTGTTCGTGGATATCCTTAGCACTTAAATTCACCTCACTGCAACTTCACTAATCCAGAATTGGCCAGCTGCTCTGATGTCGCGGCGGTGAACTCCCTTGTCATCCCGACACGAGCCTTGAGATCGAACTGCAGCTGGCAATATCTCCTTCCAGTCACAATAAGAATCGGATCGGGTAGGAAGGGGTGGGTAGTCAACTATGTGATAATTATGCATTTAAGATGCCAAAATAGTATATTTTTTTCCTATTTTTGTCGTTGCTTCACTCATGTATTATGTATGTGCTGTTTTATATTTATCTGTCGCTCTTGTTTATCTCATTTCGTATGGTGTATTTTGCGTAATGGAACAATGGTCCGTTAATATTTAAAAAAAATGACTCAGTCATTTTTTAAGATATCGAAAAATAATTTTTCGTCGTTATTAACTCTTTAAATATAATACATTTTCAACGAATTAAAAGAAAAACAGAAGATAATCTCATCGTGAAAACGTATCAGTCGTACTTACGAACGAGGAAATTGTATGAATAGTGTAAAATAAAGAGGAGTTTACTGGTAGACTGCTTAAAATAATATGTTCTTCAAGTTCATATTTGTATTCTAAAAAGTTTTTTTTATTTGAACAAACACACAAGAGTCGCGACTGCCTGAAACCAGTAGGACTGTGGCATTCTCTATTGGGATGTGTTGTGAAGCTAAATGGGGTGGGGGGGGGGGAATAAGGTGGGGAAGAGGAAGATTGGGAAGTACCTTGCAATTAATATCTGGTCATCAAACAGGTCTATGCCATTTCACGCAACGATTCTATATCAATTAAGTAGAAAACACCATTTAAACGCATCATTCTCGATAAAATGTATTAATAACCGTACAGAAAAATCATTTTAAAGAGAACACATTTGAATGTATTTGTGCACACCGTTAGTATCGCGAGCAAACGTCAAACTGGATCGAACTAATTTGAAACATCCGCATACAGTCCCCTCTTACGTGCGTAGTGACGTTTGTCGTAATTTTCGAATATTGTCGTCGTGATTTGATCAATTCGAAGTAGTTAAGTTTTTTAAAAAGTATATTACGGATTTTAAAACGTAGTAAAACAAAATCTGGTCTATGGTATATAATTCATATAGATTTATTTCGCCGCTAGAGGTGCAAGTGTAACATGTTACCATCAAGTGTCAGAAGCTGGGTGCATTATCTGTCTAGGGTGTTTGGTACGTGTGAGATTTTCATAAATAGAACTATTTTATAAAAATTATAAAAAGCATCTTTTCATATCCTTCCAAGTACCTACCCGTATTATATTTTACGAGGCGACTATTTTTATTCTGTGTTTGAACTTCCGTTTGAACGGGAGTTCCGTTTGATAGATTCGCCTATCTGAACAAACGGATTGCAATATGTAGAGCACAGACATTAGATGGGAATGCTGTCCTTATTCAACCGATATTTCAATGGAAGATGCTCTGGGGAACTAGCGTCATTGATACCTTCGGCACCGGTGCACGGTTGGGAAACACGCCAAACGTGCGCCCAACATTTGCACACGGTTGACATTTTTCACAAGATAACGGGTCGCTTCTATGGCTTGGTCTTGTGTTCAATAGTTCGCCTTTGAAATGATCTACCGGCTTCTGTGTTTCCTACCTCCTACAACATGGGTCTCTTCAAGACACAGGTTCACTCTACTATTTCTACTTCACTCGACTATTTCCCTTCTGTGCGGAGTACATGTAAAAAAATGCTTTTTTAAACAGTTTCTCAGTTTTCGTCATGGCAAGTCAAGTATTTTTTTTATGTGTAACTAAATAATAATAAATATAGGCTAAATGTCGCAAGAAACACACCTGCGCGCAAGGTAGAAAAACAAGTTAATCACAGCTGCATGTAAAGGTACAAAGGCACCGCATAGGCCTGAATGAATGCACCAGGTTGATGCAGTGCTAACCCTTCCGCACCCAAAATAAATTCTGAATATGGATGTACAAAATAAGTTTTTTAATTTTTTTAAATTTATTTAATTACTATTTTGTGTATTAGGTTTTTTTTTAATGAAAGACAAATATTCCCTGGATGGATTGAGCGCAAGTCCCAGACAGACCGTGAGGTCCAGGGTTTGAATACGAGCTACTACCGTTATCTTTTTCTTTTCTGTGGCCTTTCGGTTTCCTGTTTCGATTTAGGAGTTGTTATTATTGTCTTCAATTATTGATTGTTTTTTTCATGTAGGATTTACAAATAAATAAGATTTGCGTACGACTAAGATCAATTGTTAATTGATTATTAAAATTAAAATTCTTTATTCCAATCTGTACACTTCGAATAATTTATTTATCATTAGCAGAATCTGTTATAAGGTATGGAATTACAGCCTAGGGACTTTCCTGTGAAACAAACATCAACCATGTTCAATCAGTGCAAAATTCATTGGTTAAATTATTAGCTCATAAAAGTGTATACGAACAAAGGCATAATATTCCATACTTTTATCCGAGTCTAAAAATTCTTTTAGTAAGATCAATTCTGTGGTACAAAATTATATTACAGCATATTAATAACCCTTTATATATAATACAAATTGACTAGAGCACACTCGTCTCAATTTTAATGAAGGATTAATGAAATAATAAAAAATTATAAAAAAATTATTACAATGAGGTTTATAAATAACTCTGGTTGGGGAGGGGTTAAAATAAATGTGGGGAATTCACTTTGAAATTACATCATATATACTAGCAGGCTGAAAACGCGTTCACCTTACTGCATTAAAGCAAGGCGAGCTCAGGTGCAGAGACCTTCATTACCGTACTCATTCACCCTTTCACGATAATGTATTAAATTAATGTTGTTTTATAATCCATAAATATCGTTTTATTTTATGTCAAACTTGTATAGTCATTTCTTACCAGTTTGTCCGAGTTTTTTTTATGTTCAACATTAATTATTACTGCCCTACATTAAAGAGGATTGATTTATGTACAACTTTGCAAAATTCGTGTTTTTACGTTATTTAGTTTTTGATCGTATCTAAAAACCAGCAGTTCATAACGGAGTACTGATACTAACCCTGATTTATGGCAGTGAGGCATGGAACTGGCAGAGGAAGGATGAAACCAGACTGAGTGCCGTGAAAAATATTGAGATTCGCAAAAAATGATGTGAACGTAATGAGTAAGGTTTGGGCATGTAGAGTGGATGAACAATGAAAGGAGTGTAAAGAAAATATATGACGCGAGTTGAATGGGAGAAGAAGCCGGGGACACTCGAAGAAGACACGGCACGATCAAGCGAACCAAATACTCGAATCGGGCCATGTTAAGAGTCATAAAAGCAAAAGATGAAGTATGAGACGATGTATGAATGTGAATAAAGCAAGGAGCGTATGCAAAGACCGAGTTTATTATAAATAAAAATTATGAATATCCTCACAAATTTCTGATTATTTTTACTTTAAAATAGGGGTTATTGCCTCAAAAACTCACATAACCTAACTAAAAAATTCAGAACTTTGAAGAGAAGAAGGTTTTTTTGGGTAGAATATTTTCAAAATGAAAAACACGAGTGGGTACCTACTTAAGAACTTTATGATTTAGATATATTTTGAAAAAATTAACGTTTGGAATGAAGTAAAATATTCAAATGAATGTTTCTTTATTTGGAGATAGTTACTTACGCTGTCAAATCAACTTTTCAAAATTTCACAACTTCATAATTTTATTCCAAAAAAATCCCGAGTTAGGCCGGGTACACACCAGCTGGTGTGATATAAAGTCATTAAAAATTATGTCTATGTGTTTTATATAAAGATGTCCCCATTAAAAGCTATGCTTGTGTGTATGGGGGGGGGGGGGGTGTTATTTGTTTTGTTCTTTAGATTTTATTATTATTATAATTAAGTTTTAAGTATACTTTTTTTACTATTGAATTCCATATTGTTATTATTAACAAATCTTATCTTTTTCTGTAATATTTTTACGAATTTTATTCCTAGGTTTGTAGTTGTGTTGACCTAAAGTTTTTTTACATATTGGAATCGTTAGCATGTATTTTCGCCTGAGGTTTTTAAGTGTTTCTGAAAGGTTCGGTTTTTTTTTAAAGATCTTCTTTATATATTTGTAAATTTGCTAATCTAACTTAGCTAACCAAGTTTTTTCCATCATTTTCATGATTTTATATCACCGTATCAAGAGTGCAATAGTGTGTCTAGTTTGTAAAATCTCTTATGGACAAAGAAGTTTTAAGTACAATGCTATTAAGCTATTCAATTCCCTTCCTAGTGACATCAGAAATACCCAAAATAAAGTTTCCTTTATAAGTAATTGTCATCTAGCTGAACAACCAGTCCTGTAAATTGCCATCTCAACAGACGTTCAGGCGTTTCACCATCGATCTATATTTCACATCTAGTGAGATGGGCAATACGTCAGCCGATAACAAATGTTCATATATATATTTAATAATTAAATAATAAAATTAAAATTGAAAGTAAAAAATGGAACTAGTAAAAATATAGTGATGTACACAATATTTCGTTATAACGTTACATTTTAATTACTGTCTGTGCATTTTTTACCATGGTGTACGGTTTTTCACAGTTTTTGGTTATTTATTCATTATTCTGCCTACGTGCAAAATATCCGTTGAAGGCCTTTAATATGCATATCCGCTTTGTGACTTTGTGTGCATTTAATATGTAGAAGAATTCGGCTAGTTGCAGTCGCGCCATGAATATTGCATGAGATCGCCGGTCGGGAAGGTCTTATTAAGATTTTAGGTGTCGCTGGAATAATTGACACCATTTACCGTCAATGTTGAGAACTAATAAAGATTTATAATCGTAGCTGCACTGCACCATTACGAACTACAGGAAAGCTTCAGTTGTAATAAAGAGATATAGTCGTTGCCCCTTCACACTCACTGCAGCGTTACGAACTACAGGAAAGCTTCAGTTGTAATAAAGAGATATAGTCGTTGCCCCTTCACACTCACTGCAGCGTTACGAACTACAGAAAAGCTTCAGTTGTAATAAAGAGATATAGTCGTTGCCCCTTCCCATTCACTGCAGCGTTACGAACTACAGGAAAGCTTCAGTTGTAATAAAGAGATATAGTCGTTGCCCCTTCACACTCACTGCAGCGTTACGAACTACAGAAAAGCTTCAGTTGTAATAAAGAGATATAGTCGTTGCTCTTTCCCATTCACTGCAGCGTTACGAACTACAGAAAAGCTTCAGTTGTAATAAAGAGATATAGTCGTTGCCCCTTCACACTCTCTGCAGCGTTACGAACTACAGGAAAGCTTCAGTTATAATAAAGAGATGTAGTCGTTGCCCCTTCACACTCACTGCAGCGTTACGAACTACAGGAAAGCTTCAGTTATAATAAAGAGATGTAGTCGTTGCCCCTTCACACTCACTGCAGCGTTACGAATTACAGGAAAGCTTCAGTTATAATAAAGAGATGTAGTCGTTGCCCCTTCACACTCACTGCAGCGTTACGAACTACAGGAAAGCTTCAGTTATAATAAAGAGATGTAGTCGTTGCCCCTTCACACTCACTGCAGCGTTACGAACTACAGGAAATCTTCAGTTATAATAAAGAGATGTAGTCGTTGCCCCTTCACACTCACTGCAGCGTTACGAACTAAAGGAAAGCTTCACTTATAATAAAGAGATGTAGTCGTTGCCCCTTCACACTCACTGCAGCGTTACGAACTATAGGAAAGCTTCACTTATAATAAAGAGATGTAGTCGTTGCCCCTTCACACTCACTGCAGCGTTACGAACTACAGGAAAGCTTCAGTTATAATAAAGAGATGTAGTCGTTGCCTTCACCTCACTGCAGCGTTACGAACTACAGGAAAGCTTCAGTTATAATAAAGAGATGTAGTCGTTGCCCCTTCACACTCACTGCAGCGTTACGAACTACAGGAAAGCTTCGGTTATAATAAAGAGATGTAGTCGTTGCCCCTTCACACTCACTGCAGCGTTACGAACTACAGGAAAGCTTCAGTTATAATAAAGAGATGTAGTCGTTGCCCCTTCACACTCACTGCAGCGTTACGAACTATAGGAAAGCTTCACTTATAATAAAGAGATGTAGTCGTTGCCCCTTCACACTCACTGCAGCGTTACGAACTACAGGAAAGCTTCAGTTATAATAAAGAGATGTAGTCGTTGCCCCTTCACACTCACTGCAGCGTTACGAACTACAGGAAAGCTTCAGTTATAATAAAGAGATGTAGTCGTTGCCCCTTCACACTCACTGCAGCGTTACGAACTACAGGAAAGCTTCAGTTATAATAAAGAGATGTAGTCGTTGCCCCTTCACACTCACTGCAGCGTTACGAACTACAGGAAAGCTTCAGTTATAATAAAGAGATGTAGTCGTTGCTCCTTCACACTCACTGCAGCGTTACGAAGTACAGGAAAGCTTCAGTTGTAATAAAGAGATATAGTCGTTGCTCTTTCCCACTCACTACAGCGCTACACAGTATGGGAGAGCCCCAGTAAAAACAAGAAATATAGCCGTTGCCCTTTCACGCTCACTATAGCGCTAGGAACTATAGGAAAGCTCCAGGTATAATAAAGAAATTTAGGGAAGCCAACTGGTAGCCTTTTAATAATCACTGGCGATCCAGGAACTATAGAAAAGTTCCGGTTACGTACTAATATACATTATTAAAGATTTCTAGTCGACGATCTTTCATACCAATTACAGCTTAAGGAAGAATCAATTATATTAGTTCCGATTTGAAGGACAGTTACGCTTGGATAAAGGCAAATGCAAAATACGTCATTGCCTTGCTTCATGATTTCATTTGACATTCAATAGCCAATACTAAATCTATTTCGTAAAATAAACTCTGTATCACCGAGCAACTTTTTCACGGGAATTCATATGTTGAAAAGTCAAGAGCGACGAGTAGGACGATGTTCAAAAGTACTTACCTTATGCGCTGCATTGTGAATAGAATAGAATAGAAGGTTAATGAACCTAGAAAGGAGTTGTACGGATTAGTTTTTTGGGGACATGGCATTTAGTTTTTAGTCCCTTTCAAATGCAAGTCTTCGCGATTTCAATACTTATCTATCCGACATGTTACATACATGGACGGAAAGCTATGAGCGTAAAAATTAAAAAAAGGGAGAAAGGCCACGAACTATTGTAAGTGTGAAACCGCGCGCACTAAAGTGTCGCCAACATCGTTCAACTGCAAATCGTAAATTTTTATTTTAGATTTAATGTTCAAGTCCTTCAAGAAACTTACAAAAATACAACATATAACTGTAAAACTAACATATATGGTATTTTTGTAAGTTTCTCGAAGGACTTGTGCATTAAACTCACACAAAAAAATTATTTCATTTCATTTTCCGTATGTACACACGCCAAAAAACAATCCATCTCAATATTTAATAGCACTAAGTGCTAAAATTGTGTTTTATCAAATATTTCAATTGGCGCCATCTGTGAGCGCGTAACATGTTTCGTTCTACCGTCGGGTACCTAAATGGAACAAAAATACTCTACTGCTATCTAGTTACTTGTTCCCCATCGGGAACAAAAAGGACTTGACCAGTTAAACCATTATTCGAAGGGGACGAAAAAACACTTTACCTAACACCCTCACCTTATACGCATATAAATCGGTTTTAGATTAATATGTTATCTTTTTATTGATTAATAAGTCTGACAATGTTTTTTACATGTTTGTTTACAGCAAAACTATCTATTTTATTCCAAGCAATATGTGTGTCGTTCGTAAACTGTGTCTATATTTAGGAATATAACAAAAATGAATGAAGTGAAAAAATAATTATAAAAAAATGTAACCTAACCGAACCCAAACCAACCTAACTTTGTTATATTGCAAGTTAACAAAATAATATTAGTGATGATAAAACAAGTTTCTACGAAATTTCCAATGAATATAAATAAACAGTGACGGCTTAAAAGTAACCCATTGTGACTCAAATTCATCTACTCATTTTCTAGGAGTTCCAATGTGCTTCCAAATTAAATAAAGTGTAGTGTATTAACAATCAGTAAAATAATAATTACTACGAATAAGTGATTGCTACGTGTAGGCTATAAATACGATAAAGTTTAAGTGAAACCATCTAATAATCATTATCCTATCGTAATAATACATATCGCCTTCTAACGTGTACATGCAACAGAAAGTGGTCGAAAATATAAACAGACATAGTATTAATACGATAACGTTCAAATAATAAAAGATAAATTAGTACAAATCATCAATATTTTTTAAATTCTACTAATTTTCATTTTACACAATGCGTTTTTTTACCATTTCTCCTAAATTAGCTCAGTTGTTCAGGGGGTAATTTAGGGTCTGAACACACTGCACACTGGTCCGGCGTCCGGCGGCCGTCCGATGGAGAACGCGACCCAGTCCGGTCGCGGCCGTTGACGCGGCGTGAAAAGAGATGAACCGGGATGAGCAGGAGTCGCTGTTCCGCCACTCCAGAAACCTTCAGGTCGCGCCTAAGCAGAGACACAGCTATGGAAACGTACACCAGGTAGGAACATTTTGTTTTACTCTTTAAAATATTTATTTTTGAGGCTTTTGTTGATAATTCTATGTGCCAAAGGAAGAAATGTATGAGTAATCGCAGTGAGATTTCGCAAACCCCACAACTAATGGATATTTTTGACTTTTTTTTCAATATTAATATATATATATTTTTAATTTCGAGTTCTCCTGTTTTTATTTTATTTTTTCATTAACGAATATATTTTGATTTTTAAAATCTCATTTTTGATTTGCGGCCAAAACGATATGTTCGTGCGGAGGGCGTTAGTGACGTCACACTGGCCAACGTTTATAGGGACAGTGCCGGATGCCGGTGACAGCTGCTTAGGAGCCACTAGCGTTACCTACATCATATTCGAACCATTTTTGTGATTTCGGAAAATTAAAAGAAATCAGGAATTATTGAATCCAATGTAACATTATTAGTGGAAACTCAACGCCAACTCACGCTCCGGTCGGCCAAGTCTGATCCGTTGAACAGACCGGTACTCTCGTACAAATGTTGCTTAATTTGTGGACAGAGCTTTTAACGTGATGGGTCCACATTCCACAATACGTAATTTTTTAAATAGTGCCAAAAATGTACAGTTCAATTGGGGTTATTTTAATCGCCAAACGACACTATAGAAAAGTTGACAATTTATTTTATTTATTTGTTGATTCTTTACATGTTACATGTATGCATTTTTTTATTCATTACGGGTTTTAAGTAGAGCTTAGCATACAATCCGTATCATCAATATTACACGTTTGGTTTACGATTTGAATAGAGAAAGGCGTTTCTGTGTAAAACCCAACTGTTATCACAAACTTTTCAAAACATCAACAGCAGATGTTTACTTTTATAGTAGTTTAATTTACGAGTTTATTTTTGATAAAGTTCCGCGCACCGATCAGCATGTTATCGCATGCGAGGAACCAAATTGTAAATGGAAATCCTTTTACTTGTGTCAGTGCATTATTCATGAAATTACGAAGCGCGAACCGTTGGAAACAAACCTTGTTCTCTATTTGGAACTTTTAAAGTCATTTTTATACTATTTTAGATTAAATATCATCATTTATCAAATAATGTAATCGACATCCTGATCGCTTGCTGGATCATCGAAGTTCATACTTTTTTTTTTAATAGAATACCCCACAAGAGTCCCAACTGCTCCCAACCGTCTGGAGTCAGTGAGACTGTGGCATCCCCGATTGGGGAATGTTGTGAGGCTGAAGGTATTGGGGAGAGGAAGAAGAATGGGAGAGGAAGGTGGCGAAATACGTGGCCATTCAGATCTGGTCACCAAACACTGCTAAAAGCCATTTCAAGTTTAATTCTGAATGGTGGTCTTTCACCAGGGCGATACTGAAAGTATCTTCCACTCTGGAACGTGCGTAAATATACCATATACTATTTTTAAATCAATTAATTGTGAAACATCACAAATTAATTAAATAAAATTTACTCGCGCACGCCGGGATTTGAACCCGCGACCTTCGGATTCATAGTCAAGAGCCTTACCACGGAGGCCGTCAAATACTGATTAAATTAGACAATTTAAGAACTTACATAAATGAATAATAAACGGGGGGTGCAATTCTAAAGTGGTCCAAAAAATCGTTTTATTATTGTTGAAATCTAGTTTCAAACTTCTAAAACAATGATAGTATCAAAGATTTCCACCTTTTTAGTATATATATTTGCACCTAGATGGTATTTTATGTTGTTGCGCTAGGAACGTTTATAGGAAAAGGCAAATCTTTAGGTCTCATTATTTCATAATCAAGTTTGATGGAGTTGGTTCATTTTAATCATCGAAGAAGATAATATTAACACATCCCAAATGAACCACGAAACCGAAAAAACAACAAAAATTAAAAAGATTTCATTCGCATCTGGGACTCGAACCCAGGCCCTCTACGTATCCGGGGTAACCGCTTAACCGACTTAGCTAATGAGACCAGTTCAATTTACATTGCGGTTCCTACATGACTCTATTCCGATTGCAATTGAGTTCGGGATGAATCTTTGCAATCATATAATATGGAATTTATAAAAATGTAGGATAATATTAACAAACCTTGAACTTGAAGTATGATATCGGTGTAAATGGCGTAAATTTAACTGGTCTCATTAGCTAAGTTGGTTAAGCGGTTACCCCGGATAGGTAGAGGTCCTGGGTTCGAGTCCCAGATGCGACTGAAATCTTTTTAATTTCTGTTGTTTTTTCGGTTTCGTGGTTCATTTGGGATGTGTTAATATTATCTTTTTCAATGATTAAATATTACGATGAGGTTTACAAACTTCAAAAAGTTATAAAAAATAAATTGAATGGCTCATTTTAGATCTGTGCCCCCAAACGATGATTAAGTACTGCCTCGTCTAAAAATGGAACTTCGTCAATCCTTAATTGTTATTGTCTTTAATTGGTAAAACTCCATAAATTGTTTATTTTTTTAATAAACTTGAAGTAAATCAAATTTAATTAAGTTCTGCAAGCATGTTAGTTTTTAATTATTGTGACAGCTGTTTCGTCATTCGAACTTTGTTTAGGCCACATTGCGAAGACTTACTTATTTGATTTTATTTAATCCCACTTAATTTTAATTTGAACGGTGTTTAAAATTATTTATTACCCGTTAAACCGATTACTTTGAAAATAATTGTAATAACTAAAATTTCTCTATTCTATGAGGTTCACATACAGTTGAAAGCTGTTTTCGCATTAGTTTTATCATTATTACGTGATCCTGGTTTTGCGGTTTGCTTCAATCCAGGGTTGCGGCTAGCAAGGATTAAGCCGTCGAATTAGCAAGCTTAAATTTTAGTCGGGATTCGTACATGGTTGCAACTTGACGGACGTAAATATATATTTAGCAGAGCTTGAAAAGAAAGTGAATTTCCGACCCTAAATGGAGTCCGAGTATATCGAGAAAATCGTCACAAAATGCACGAGTACTTTTTGTTTGTGAGTTTTATTTACTATGTACTTTTGCTATTTTTGATTTATTAATTTCGCTACCAGTTTCGACACAACTCTGTCATTCACTAGCGTTTTAAGAACGTTAGTGAATGAAACAAAATGTCTAGAAATTGCTATATAGTGAATGCCGGAAAAATACAAAAAGGCATGAGTACTTACCTACTATTTTTGATGGTCCCATTGAGAATGACTATTTACTTAGGAATCTCGATCTTCCCACACCCTGACTTAGTAATTTTCTTCTTATTTTGAACGTCAAATGTGCAAAATTTCTTCAAGCTCGGAATAAAACTGTAAATTTGTATAAAAACGAACACACCCACCCACCCATATATAATCACCTTTGTATATATAGACTATTGTTATCCTTTGCCTCATCTCATAGTTAGCTAGCCATTTTTCGCTTAGGTACATGTGCTCAAAAACGATCGTTTCTCGTAAATACAATAAATTTTTCATTTTTTACTTTTTTAATTATTTTTGCGTTTACCAATCTATCTATGACATCTACGTACTTCTTAAATACAGTAGATAAAAAATCGACCTATTTTATGCTCTGTAATGCATTTAGAGGGTTTTTGGCATTGCATATATCACAGAGCAAATAATAAATAAAGCGATGGCGTGCATTGCTGTACGTCTAAACTTAGGCTGTGTAGTTTTTTCATGTTCGGGAAGAATAGTGATTAGAATATTAAAAAATAGACATTTTATTATCACATTTCCCTAATTGTTGTGGTCAACAAATTTAGCGTACAAGTTCCTTTCCGAATTCATAGAGAAATATATTTTGAACAGAAATATGTCGTATTTTTTTAAATATCTTTTAAGATTTTCTCACGGTTCGTTTTTCATAGAGAAGGCACAGTTTTTCAGCCTTTATGGACTTCACGCCAATGACATAGAGATGCAAGGGGAAGAAACTAAAGTAAGGGAGGCGAGTTAAGGGTGCCAATTTAAGCAAAACAGCAAATAAGCAAAAAGGTTGGGCTTGTTTACAAAAACAGAATATTTTGTTAGGGTATTTAGTTTGACTTTTTTATAAATGTTTTATAATTTACTTACCGCAGTCAAAATCACGTGAAACAAACGTGGACGGATAGCAGTGAACTGGGCTGGTTAAAAAATAGGTGTCATGTGACATTTAATAATAATAATAATAATTAATGGATTATTTCTATAGCGCCGTTTTCGTGAGAAAATCACCTCAATGGCGTTTTACAACATAATTTATCTAACCTGTAACTTATTTCTTAGACTTATATCTAATAACGTGCATCTAATATTTATTACTAATTCCTTATAGCTTAGATTTATAACTAGTAACAAACATATTTACGAACAGGCGGGTCTTATGAACAATATCGTTGTATGGCTAACATCTATGTCTTACGTCAAAGCCGTCTAAAAAAATACGTTGAGGCAAGTCTATTTATTCTGGCATCAGTGGCATATATGAATATATAGAAGTATACACTTCATAAAACTGCGTGAAATTACAATGGATTAGAATAAAAATCTGTATTGTTGTAAATATTTCTACAAATTGAAAAAAAATAAAAAAATAACGAAATAAATAATTATGAAATGTGTGATTTCATTTGTATTTCAAGACCGAATATTATTTAAAACATTCATTAGAAAAGCGTAAGAGTTTGATCCTATTTGCATTTTTAAAATAATTAATTGTATTATCGACTCACCTTTTTTGTTGCGACTCATTCAGTTCAACGTTCCTTGCCGTAGACTCAGAAACAATGAATTGCTTTTCCTCAATAAACACTTAACTTAAGCCAGGGCCTTGACATTTTTGGTACCAGTCTGAATAATTTTTGTAGCGCTTTACGAAATTTGAACTCGAAGATTATCATTTAGAATATCTAAAATAATGGACGCTTTGACTTGAATGTTCTCTCAAATATATATTTTTGTCCTCTTTTTGTCATTGCTTCATTTTTGTATTATGTATTTGCTGATCTTTTGCTATAGCTCTTATTTATTTTATCTCGTGTATTTTGTGTAATTGGATATTGGTCCGTAAATAAAATAAAAAAATAAATAAATAATAAAAAAATAAAAAAATTAAAATAAAAACACGTACACGGCGAATGATGCTGATCTACAAAATTTTTTTTTTAAAGGTACTCTACCGGACGTCATAAAATGCACACATAATCTGAATATCAATTACAGAATGAATCACGATATGAAACCATATTTTGTTTGGCAAACAAGGAACGTAGATAGACTGATATTGACATCAAACGTTTTAATTTGGGCGAATACCCAGAATATATTAAATTTGTGTGAACAAAGCATTTTATTAATTGGTAAATTGTGTTTAATTCTTATAACATCATACAATTTATTTTTTTAAGAATTTTCCACAGGTATTATAATTTTTTTTATTTATATTGTGACAGATGTTTCGGTGTTCAATTCGGGTAGGTGTAAATAAAATCATATAAGTAAGTCGTCGCAATGTGGCCTAACCACCAGTGGCGCGCAGTCAAAATATACGTAATCCGAGCAAGGCCGGGCACATATAAGCTATTTTAATATAAATAAAAATGGAGTTTTACAAATTAAACTTGAATACAAAAAATAAAAATTACAGGTTAGGTCTCAAATTAAATGACGACCGTGATTGAAGAGTTTTTATTTATTTTTTTATTTGAATACCGCACAAGAGTCCCAACTGCTCCCAACCGTCTGGAGCCAGTGAGACTATGGCATTCCCAATTGGGGAATATTGTGAGGCTGGTGGTATTGGGGAGGGGAGAGGAAGGTGGGGAATACCTGGCTAATCAGATCTGGTCACCAAACTCGGCTAAAAGCCATTTCAAGCAACGTTTCAATTCTGAATGGTGGTCTTTCACCAGGGCGATACTGAGAGTATCTTCCACTCTGGAAATCTGGAAATGGAGTTGATATTTTTGTATACGAATCTAGAGGTCGCGGTTTCGAATAAATTAAATATTGTTTATTGCATAGAATAGGTGATACATAATGATTTCCATATAGATTTGAATGGAAGCGAATGCAGCATCTTACTTGGTAGATACGTTTTTGTTCTAGCCCCGAGAGAGCCAATGAAAAAACAGCGCTTTGTCTCTCTTATACTGCCTGCATTGTATATTACCATTCCATTTGATCGAAATGAATTTATGATGAAATTATTTTTGTTCGAAAGGTCAGACTTTTGTAACACGAAACACGCCCCATCGAATTTCCTGTATTCTTCTTTATTCTTCATTTAACTGACATTCGTTATATCTAGATCTATTAACATTACAAAAAAATATCTTTTTAATTATTACAGAGTGGAAGGTACTCTCAGTATTGCCCTGGTGAAAGTCCACCTTTCAGAATCGAACAGTTGCTTGAAATGGCTTTAGCCGTGTTTACAAAACAGACAAACATTCATTTTTATATATATTAAATTTAAAAACTTAAAATACTAACCTCCAAGACATCAAAACGTTTTCTATTTTGAATTAGTATCGATAATAAAGTATTTTATGAAAGATGTTAATTTTTCTCAGAGTAAAAGAAATGTTTTGATAGTTTTTACAAACTGGTACACTACCATTTCCATTAATTTCAATTTATTATGAGACGATTTATATGCATGTTTTTTTTTTTTTTTATCGTTGTATTTTGTAATAAATTCAATTAATTCAAAATTTGCGATAGATAGGTCCTATCCCTTCGCGATTTAAATTTTAAAGATTTTATTAAGGCGATCCACTGGCTAAAATTCCAACAAAATCATGATCTCCTTATGCAGGTGGCGACAAGGTTGAGATTCCTGCTTTACATCGGCCGCATGTTTCGATTTACGCAAAAAAACCATCACCGAAGTGCGTGATTTATTCTATTCTGTAAAGCTCAGACATAATTAATAAAATGTTTTACGGTCGTATTCTAAAAAACTTAATTTACCATAATGGACAATACAACAATATGGGAAAAGGGGTTCATAAGTAGGAGAGTTTGCGCTTTAAACATTTTTTTAATGTCCGATTTTTCTAGGCTTATAAAAAGACACACAAAAAATGTCCGGTTAAACTAAAGGTCCCAGGTGTGTTCTATTCTCAGTATTTAATTAAATCATTAAATGATATTTGATATTTCTAGGCCATCAAATTCTCAAACCGAAAACATATTATTTTGCATTACTTCCCTTTGCATCGCCTTAAATGGGGAAGTTTTTGGAATTTCTTGAAAATGAACCATCAGATATATTAGAAGACGTGCAAAAAGCTGCTCTAGCAGGATAATCCCGGGATTGAAGGGTTTGAACGCGTGTGACGTTAAATGGATGAAGTTGATATTTTTCATAGATTCCATGGACTGTCGACTTCCCTATAATCCCCATTCCCCCTTTTTATCTGACTTTGAATTGAAAAAATAAATAGCTTCAGAGATACCATTTTAGAATCTCTATTAAACGGGCAACGTTTGAAGCAGTTGGTATTAACAACTCTCAAAATGAAACATGAAACTGAAAAGACACAGTAAAGAAAACATTGAAGATGATATTGAATAAATGACATGATGGATTTAGATAGCCGTAGCTCAGTGGATTATAGCGCAAAGCCCCGGATAGACCATGAGGTCCTGGTTTCGAGTCCCAACTGCTACCGTTTTCTTTTTCTATTCAGTGGTTTTCGGTATCATATTTCATTTTGACAATTGTTAATACTGTCTTCAACAATTAAAAATATATTACAATGAAGTTTATAAGCTTCAATAATAAATTTAAAAATAATTATAATAATCCTAGACATGTATTAAAACTCTACAGATGTCTCACATAAATAAAAATCGGATCGGTATATCCGAGACACTATCTAAAATATTACAAATTAATTCGGGTAGGATCTTGTAGTCATAATAAAAAGCTAGTAGCCAAAAATATGTCAGTATTAATTAAAGATAATTTTATCAGTTCTTAAAAATCGAAGGGCGATACCAATAAAAATGAAAAATTGGGGAATCTGTTAAATTCAAATTTTTAGTTTTAGACATTTGTATTAAAAAAAAAAATACGACAGTAAAAAAAAAATAATGGTTTTTTCTAGTATTACTATTGAAGAAACATTTTATAAAAACCGGCTGAGAATTCCTTATCTGTGATCACGGCACCGAATAGAGTGAGCAAGGGTTGTCAATTTAATAGATTTTCAAAAAATCCAAATATTTCGACAAAATTTAATAGATTTTGAAACCTTTAATTAAAAGATATATATCATTCAGTTTGGATCGGTATTTTGGCCTCAATTCTAAAATTAAGTTATGTATGAAACAGGCACAGTAGCCTTTCCTCTTAAGACATAATTCTATTTGAGGATCTAATATAACTGAGAGGCCAACTTGATTGATCTGCGTCCTGGCCTGGGTTGAGGTGGTTTTAAATAAATAGGAACCAGCACATGACACAAAATATTCACTTGCATTCAAATACAAAATTTTCATAAACTTATTTCGTCGAAAAAAATTAATCTGCCGATACAAATCCGTATTTTCCATTTGAGGCAGAGGGACGAATTGTAAGAAACAAAATAAATAGGGATAAAAAAAACCTTAAGCCCCTAATGGCCTAATCCTCCAGGTTAATATGCCTTCAGGCACTCGGGGGATTAGAGCGGGATAAATTTTATGGAAAATATTCTTGTCAAGTAAAACAAAATGCTACACAGTAAACCAATTAATTTAATTAATTAATTATAAGAGTTTTCCCCGACCCATTCTTCTATGTTCGTAGCATTTTTGATTGGATTTCTTTGTTTGTTTATGTTAATAGCAATTATTATTTTATATTATTAATATTTTGATGCCCATTCTTGAAAATCGTCTAGAATTCGTTTTATAAAACAAAAACATATTCAATTTTTTTTTAAACTTATTGAAGTTTATTAACCTCATTGTAATAATTAATTATTAAAGAAGATTATATTAACACATCCCAACTGAAAAACGAATCCGAAAAAAAACAACACAAAAATTAAAAGGTATCAGTCGCCTCTGGGGCTCGAACCCAGGACCTCTGTCTATCCGGGATGTGTTAATATTATCTTCTTCAATAATTAAATATTACAATAAGGTTTATAAAATTCAATAAGTTAAAAAAAAAATTGAGTATTTCTTTCTAGACTTGTAAAAAAGTCAATAGATGTCTCATATAAATAAAAATCGGATAGGTATATCAGAGACTCTACTCAGATTGCAATTGTGTTCGGGAAGAACTTTGCAATCATCACAGGGATAGCAGCCAATAATATGGGATTTAAAATGGAGGATAATATTAACTAGTCTTCAACTTGAAGTATGATATCGGTGAAGATGGCGTAAATTGAACTGGTCTCATTAGCTTAGTCTGTAAAGCGGTGTAGACAGAGGTCCTGGGTTCGAGCCCCAGATGCGTCTGATACTTCTTTTATTTTATTTTTATTTTGTTTTTTTCGGATTCGTGTTTCACTTGGGTTGTGTTAATATTATCTTCTTCAAAAATATATTTACTGTTGGTTAAAGTTGTAAATTTCTCATCCATCGATATGTGAACTATTAGATTCGACGTGGCGCACAAATTTGCAGGATGAATGCAGTCCATCTATGAGTATTTTCAAAACACATATCGAGGCAAAGGACCAGCACGCTTTGCTTCAAAATATCAAAGAGCGCCAAGTTGACCACATATCGCATGATGTGATTTAGTCGTGTTGATGTTAATTTAGTCCGTCAATGGGAAGTCAGAAAGGCACGCGTCGCAAGTTTGAAGTTAAAACTCCAACTTCATGTACAACTCTGTCGCGGCGTCGTACGTAAAGTAATTGTTGGGCGTGAAGTTTGTGACAAAACTATTGTCGTAACTTGAGTACATTCACACTTCACGAAGCCATACATCCGCATACAATAATGGTTTTTGTTTTCTTCGAAGAAATTTAATACTATGTCAAATGTTAGTTTTTTAAAACGCTAGCTCGAAGAGACTATGCTTTAAGTATTCAAAAAAAGAATTAAATTATCAACAAAAATGTCCGCGGTAGTCCCTGTCTAAAATTTATTAATTAAATTCAGTGTAAGTTTTGTGATTGAATAACTATCTAATAAAAAATCTCACTCTGTTGGTGACTTACAGCCTGGAAGCAAATTTGCAAACCAGAAGTTAAAATTGCAGTGCTTCGTGTGATCTTTTATAGAGCACTTCCTTTGTTAAAAATGTTTTTTAATACTAAAATTCATTGGTTTCAAATTCATAGGCCATATCTAGACGTTGTTAGTCGATGGTCCGATCTCATATTCTTCACCTTGTCTCTTGCCCCGACAAGGCGCCCCATGGCGTGCCTGCCCTGTGCTATTTAGTGTAGTATCAACATTTTTAAAATCCAGATATTTTGTTAGATTAACAGGGAAATTTTATTACGATGAATCAAAATTTCTCAGATTTTCAGAATAAGCAAACACATTGTGGATTGACATGATGTATTAAATAACAAGACACTTTGTTTTTAATCCACTTTTATTTTATATTTGTCGACTGGTTTCGATTCTGCCGAATCGTCTTCAGGACATAGAACATACTAATTAAATAACAGGAGTGTGCGTATATATAGGGTAAAAATGGGGAAAGAGAGAAACAATATTAAGAGGGAGACAATAATATAACAATAAAAACACACAATACCAAATACCTAATCACATGTGCGATGGAAAAAACCATGAAAAACAAATGAGGTAACAGAACGTCAATTACGGTGGTGGCTTGTTTAAGGGGAGGGGGAGGGGGAACGGAAATAGGTCTAAAATGGGACTGTAAGTTATTTTTTTTGGTTATTTAATAGATGGCTATTATTATTTTTTACTGATTTTTTTATTTTATTTCAAGGGCTTCTAAGTTGTTTAGCCGTAGGCCTATTCCATTTTTGTGTAGAATATTTATTCCCGTAGTTTGGTCAAAAGAGTGATTAGAACTTATCAAATGTTCCGCAAATTCCGAAAATTTAAACATCGTATATGTTCTTTGATTTTAACATTAAAATTACGGGCGGTTTTACCTATATAAAAGGATGAACAATCATTACAAATGAGTTTATAAATGCCAGAGTGGCTTAAATTATTTTTTTTACCTATACAGTTAATTAAAAAAAATTAAAATTGTTATTCGTATAATATGCAGGTTTTATTTCAGAAGGAAATTTAGTAGTACTGAGCGATGAAAAAATATTAAAATATAGAATTCGGCGCCACCCGTGGTATTGATTATTATTAGTATTTTTAGAAGTTAGTTTCTGTCCCCATTTTCAACCTATATATACGCACACTACTGTTATTCAATTAGCATGTTCTATGTCCTGAAGACGATTCGGCAGAATCGAAACTAGTCGACAAATATAAAATAAAAGTGGATTAAAAATAAACTATATAAATTGAAAATATACTTTGTATATACCACTTTACTTAAAATATATAAATATTTCTACATGTTTCGATAGCAATGCTATCATCTTCAGGAATAAATGAATACTGAATTCCTGAAGATGATAACATTGCTATCGAAATATGTAGAAATATTTATATATTTTAAGTAAAGTGGTATATACAAAGTATATTTTCAATTTATATAATTAATAATGATGCCACAAAGTTACCAAGCATTTGAAGAAATTATAAAAATAAAGTGTCTTGTTATTTAATATAAAATTCCTCAGTTTACAACTTGGCAAGTCAAATTACGTCCCGTGATTTTTACAGGTTTTTACCATGAGGTAATATCACAATACGACATGCAATTTTTTTTTTCAGAAACGATTTTATATAAAAGCAATTATTATTAACGTTTGCTTTAGGTCTTCGACCGTATTTATGTAAGTTGACCAGTGAATCAATGGCAATCAAATGAAAACCTACCTTGTGCTATTTATTGGAGAAATAGTTCACAATTCACCCTTGTGTTGACTTGGTAATTATAACAATGAAACAGTGGAAGAACATCGACTCGATTAATCAACTGTCCGCCTAGTGGCATTTACACAAATCTAATGGAAATATTGTATTAGATCTTGAATAGGTAATTAATTAACCTGGCCAACTCGCGGCTCCGACAGGTGAGGGATCAAGGGCTTTTCTTTTTCATTCGCTTTTTGTATTTTATTGCCCAGGGGGATCTACATTCTGCATTCTACATTTAGATTTGACAAATGATCTAGAGGACTGCGCAAGCGTTTGGAAAACAGTGTCAATGACAAAGAAAATAATGAATACTGCCGAGGAAAACAATATCCCATTAATTTTTCCTCAAAAGAAACGCCGAAGCATTAAAAAAAATCTGCCGAAGTGGATAACTTCACAATATATTTGTGTTTATTTAAAAAATATTTATTAATATATGTCTTGTTTTCTTTAATTGTGAAATTAATATTGTTTAAGGGCGAGAGGGACGTCGGAGAGTTATTATTTAATAATTCAAAATAATGATAGTATTTTTATGCCATACGATAAACATAATGTTTTTAAATAGAAAAATATAAATGAAATATTTTATAAATTTACACAGGCTTAGTATTTATCAAAATCTAATCAGAAATATTACTTTTTCTGACCGTCCCATTGTAAGTTTTACAAAATATTCAAAATACGAATATGATTTTTACAGTGGAGAAAAGTATTTTTAATCCTTTATCGTTGCGTTTTTCTAAACAAACATAACCAAAGATTTGTAATCATAAAAAAATTAAACCACAGACTGTTTTTTTAATTTTTTTAATTTATCTTATCGACAAGTTACAGAAAAACCTTCACAGCATTTTTTTAACGATATTCAACTTTTTAAATGTTTTTATAAAACATGCGTAGAACGGTCAGAAACGTGTAATATTTCTGATTATATTTTGATAAATGCAAAAGGGCATGCAAATTAAAAAAAAAAACCTAATAAATATTTTTCTCTTTAAAAACACCATGTACGATAATCATTGCACAATAATATTATCATTATTTTGAATTAATAAATAATAACTCTCCGACGTCCCTCTCCCCATTAACGATTTTTTTCTTTATTAATCGTAATACGTAACTATATCAATTTTATTTGTACGCAAATAAATGTTTTTAAGTATTTAAAATTATTTCTTTGAACATATATTGATGACCGAAATAAACACATAAATGTATTTCTTGTAATAACAAAATTAACGTATGAATGCAAATAAATTCCTACGTGTTTTAATCATCGATTACATCAATACGTCTTAGTGCCTCCTTAAGGGGAACGGCTGCACATCCTGTTTCATACAAAACTTAATTTTGGATTTGCGGTCAAAATACTCACCTAAACCTAATGTTAAACTCTTTTTAAATAAAGGCTTAGTAAATATCTAGTACGCATGCGAGGTATTTTATTTATTTTTGTTTTACATTATGAAATATAGGTCATTAAAGGAATTGATTTATCGCGATTTTAGAGGCATCTTTAACAATTATTTGGGGGCTGACGGTGATTTAAAAAAAAGTTTGACCCCGTCTAGTTTGAAAATATAATGAAATATAAAAAAAAATCAAATAAATTAAAACATATAATAAATTAAAATAAGCATTATGGTGGACTTTAAATTAAATTACAAACGACCATTTTACGTTGGAACAAAAATTTGCCGTACATAATTTAAAATATTTAATGTTTTGTTTTTATATTTTTATTTACGCAATCATACTCGTATTTACATAGCAAATATGATAATTTTTTTTTAAATACGATAAACCCGCAAATAATTTTCCAAGTTGCCTCTAAAATTATGAAAACTGTTTTTTTTTTCATGGCATATACTTCATAATTTAAAACAAAAATAAGTCAAATACTTCTCATATCTACTAGATATTTACTAAAACGTTAGTTAAAAAATGTATCATTCGTTTGGAGGGGTATTTTGGCCTTAAATCCAAAATAGGGTTTTGTGTGAGACAGGCAGCGCAGCCGTTCCTCTTATGTAAAGGTCCCGTTAATTATACCAGAATGGTCACTGTCAGCCTGCCATATAATACGAAGCAAGATACGACATACGGCCCATTGGTATACGTCACTATGAAATAATAACGTCTTTTCGGCGGTTTTAATATACTATATTTGCGGCGTGTTCCGGGGTGGTAAATACTTTTATAAAAGACCACCATTCAATGTTGAAACGTTGCTTGAAATGGCTTTAGCCATGTTTGCTGACCAGATCTCAATGTCCAGATAATTCTCAACTTTCCTCTTCCCATCTCCCCCCCCCCTCACTCAATTGAGAGGCAAGAGTCTCACTGGATCCAGACGGTTGGAAGCAACTGAGACACACGTGTGGTACTGACATAACAAATAATAACACTACATATAATCCATTTAAGAGTGTAGTTATTTAAGAAAAGCTTTCAAAACTGATTTTAAATCATTCTATCGTAATATTAATTTATATTAACAAAATAGAATTATCACGAAAGCAGTTCTTTTAATACGGTATCTGTAAAAATCGTAAACTGGTAGCACCAAGATACAAAACGAGTTAATGTCAATACATAAGTAAAAGATATATGTTTTTTCGTATTGTACAGAATCATTCTCAAAATAAAATGTACAAACCATTCCGGACACTCATATTATCTACTCATCCATATCGAAAACACAATATAATCGAACCGTTAATTAAAATTTAAACAAACCCAACTAAATAGACGGTCACAAAAAATCAAAAGTACCCTCCTTTGAAAAGTATTTACCGACTAACAAACTAAATCCATGAGTGGTACGCTTCAATATTTTTCCAGAGTGATTCATAAACATTCGAATAATCGAATAAAAAGGCTTGTGTTATTTTTCCCCTACCTTTCCCACCCCCTGTAGTTCTGCCACCCCTAAATAATAATATATTCATGATTCGCCCTGAACGATACGAGAAGCGATGATTGACTGACAGTTTTGTTCCCCTGATGAAGAGATAAAAATATTATTATTGCGTTGGGAAATGTTTCGGTCATTTTTACTTCCTTCGCAACCTCTTAAGGTACATTCACATCTACGAGCACAGCGCAGTGCAGAATAGTATAGTACAGACACGATAACATTAGTTACCTACATTATCTGCGAACACATTCATATTAGAGTGTAGTGTAAGCTATAATATTTTGACGTGCCGGTGGCCGCTTGTAACGCCTTAGCCGCAGATTAAGCGCAGATATTGCTAAAACCGAGAAGATGGGTAATGAAAAATGTATGGAATTGACCAGGGAATATCCATATATACAAAAATCAATGTAAGTTTGTAGTTCGTTCGTTTGTTCTCGATGTTCTCGAAAATCACTGGACCGGTTTCGCTGAAACCGGTTTTAGAAAGTAGTTTTAATGAAATCCAATATGTAAAACTATTGCTATAACGTGTTAAAATTAGTATGAAAAACATTGAACTTGCCATGTTTTATTTAGGTTAGCCCATAGATATAACACTCTGGTTAGCCACAGATTGCATATTCAAAAGAAGAATATTTTCAAAATGGAAAACACGAGTAGGTACCTACTTAAGAACTTTACGATTTGGATATATTTTGAAAAAATAAACGTTTGGAATGAAATAAAATATTCAAATGAATGTTTATTTATTTGGAGATAGTTTCTTTGGTTGTCAAATCAATTTTGGCACCCTAATGACAAGCAAGAATACACAACTTCCAAAAAAAAATTTCGAGCAAGGCCGGGTACACATCAGCTGGTAGGTTATAAAACAAAAATAAATATGAATGGGATTGTAAAATCATCAAACATGTTGTGGCGGACGCTAACGCCCAGCTGGCAGTTCAGTTGACAGCCGTACTCAGGTCTGTGCTGTGCTGCATGGTGTAATGTGAATACTCGCGTCTGTGCTGCGCGTGTACTATACTGATCTGCTCTGCGCGGTTGTGATAGATGTGAATAAGCCTTTATTCAGCAAACAGAATGATGATGGTATCATTTGATCAAGAAAACATAGTTATATAAGAATACGTATTTTATATTGTCTCCAATTTGTGGTGTCCGAATTATACTGAAGAAAATTATCAAGGTTAGGAAGAATTCACGTAATATTGCTTGATTCAAATATTCAGCTAATGTAATATTGTCCAAAGAATAATGAACTCCAGTGAAAAATAGTATGGCTTCCTCTTCTTGAGTCGCTTCCTCGGTGGTGAGGCTCCTCGTGTATAAGGCTCCTCCACTCCTCGCGATTCTGCACTGCGTGGAGAGCTGCGAACACCAACGTTCAGGACGCCTGCGAAATTTGGTCACTCCAACGCATCTTTGATCTTCTTCTGCTTCTCCTGCCTTACACTTTGCCAGTGACCATGAGTTGGTGTTCTCGATCTGACGAGCAACATGTCCAAAGAATCTGAGGATACGCTGTATTCAGACAGTTGATTGTCTATTGTGGATGCCAAGCTCTTCCAGAATCGGTGTATTGATGTAATGTGCACCAGATAATAATAATAATAATCGGATGATTTTTATAGCGCCGCTTTTGTGAGAAATCACCTCAAGGGCGCTGTACAAATAAATTATGGAAATTATGTATTATGGAATATAAAATGTATATTCGTTTAGATCAACAAACGCCGATTCAGAATACATAAATTTTTTATACGTAATTGTACGTAGAATTTATAAATCTTTATTTAAAAGTGAAGAAAGAACCATTTCATAAAATAACAATTGGTAACATTGCATTCTCAACATCTGACGTCACGGGGCTTTGTTCGCGCGTATTCTGGTTTGTGTTTATATGTTTCCCCACTTTCCTCTTATCCTTCTCCTTTCCCTCTCCAATACCTTCAGTCTCACAACATTCCCCAATTGGGGATGCCATAGTCTCTCTGGCTCCAGACGGTTGGGAGCAGTTGGGACTCTTGTGCGGTATTCCTATAAAAAAAATATATGGAAAATATTTGTTTATGTCGATTTTGTTGTGTTTTGAAATTTAATCATTTTTAGTTGTGGTGAAATTTATAAAGATAAAAAACCATTATTATTTCAAAATAAAATAGAATATTCATCGGCAAATCAAATGTCAATACGGAAATTATGAAAACATTATTGTTTTTAGAGTTAAAGTTTCTAAATAGGTACATAATTTTATTAATTGTGTTCAGTTGTGGTTTACTGTGAATGGAATGTATAATTATGTACGGTAAAGCTCATCCTTGTTTTAGCATTTGACATTTTAACCTCAAAACCGCCCGGCCATAGATTTTGTGCATTTTAGCAAGCTTTGAAAGATTGAAACTAAAAAAATATTTTAAGTATTTATTTGTTTATTCTTAAATTTAAATAAAAACATTAGCCACTCATCTCACTAGGATAATCCTGTGTTGAGATGAGTAGCTTTACAATTTAATAATAATCAGTAAATAGTAATAAGTAAATAATAATACGTGAATAAAAATAAGTAAATAATGTTAAATAAATAATAAACAATAATAATAATAAGTAAATAATTATCAGCAAATAGTAATAAGCATATAATAATACAAATATAATAAGTAAATATTAATAAGTAAATAGTAATAAGTACTCAAGAAAACTAACTTCAAAACTTGTTTATTTTTATGTATTGGAATTAAAGATTATTATTTTTGAAACTGAGAATTCGTGGTGGAATTCCATTATAATAGTTCAACAAAACAATTTTAAAACTTTTTTCCACTTTTTTATTTTTTATTTTTTGACCTGACCGGTTTCAGCCTATGACTGGTAAAGGGTGAGAGACTATGATTGAATATGAATTGCAGTATGTGAAATAGGAATATATCTGATTAATAAAATTTATATTTATTCATGGTTTCCCACCCTTGATACCCCAAAAATTGTATCTTTATCCTAGTTTAAGAAAAAAATTGTAACTTTATGAAGATGACCGTTACAGGCTGAAACTGGTCAGATCAAAAATAAAAGGTGAATATAATTATTTTAATAAGTTATGTTATTTGAGTTACAACGACAATATTGATTTTAAAAAGAAATTCCTGAAGACTGGACTTTCTTTTTATAAAACACTAGCTGATGTGTACCCGGCCTTGCTCCCGATTTTTTTATTTATTTTTATTAAAGTTATGAAGTTGTGAATTCTTGCTTGTCATTAGGGTGTCATAATTGATTTGACAGCGAAAGTAACTATCTCCAAATAAAGATACATTCATTTGAATATTTTATTTCATTCCAAACGTTTATTTTTTTCAAATTACTATACCTGTTTTCCAGTTTGAAAATATTCTACCCAAAAAAAACTTCTTCTTTTTAATATACAATCTGTGGCTAACCAGAGTGTTATATCTAATGGCTAACCTTAATAAAACATGACATGTTCAATGTTTTTCATACTAATTTTAAAACGTTATAGCAACAGTTTTACATATTGGATTTCATTCAAACTACTCTCTAAACCTTTCTGGCACTAATAAGAACAAACTGTGCTATTTTCAGCGAAATCATTGAGTAATTTTCGAGAAAATCGAGGACAAACAAACATCCAAACTTACATTGATTTTTATATATATTTTTTGATTATTACTTAATTTATATAGATATATTATTGAGTCTCGCAGAATTCTTCTAGGTAGGCGGTTCCCATGAAAACGCATCCACAAATAGCCTCGTTCGATTTGACGAATCTGTCAGCAAACTTTCAAAAGGCGAAACCATTCCTCCGGAAGGAACAGCCCCTTACAGCCAGCCACTCTGGCAAATAAGAATGTAATATATTCTCTCGCAACAACAATATACATTTACAGAATCGGCAATCTTTAACAATCCATACCTTTGATGGAGCGGGGAGCTTAATTGGCACAGTACTTCAATTGCCATTTTACGAAGGACAACAAAGACAAAAAACGGAAGAGAAAATTGAACCCAAACAATACGAATGTTTTAAAAATATATACTAGGCTAAACAAGGTCATATTTAATTGGTTTTGTATCTAGAACGATGGTATTTCTGCAGGTTGTTATCCCTGTGACATAACGTTTTGTCAAATTGGAAAAATTGTGCTTAAATATATGTATAACAAGCAAAAATAACAAAATAGTCTCTGTATCCTCCCCATTACCATCTTAGATCTATAAAAAATGTTGTAATATCATCGTATTATTCAGTTCAACGACATCTCTTTGTACATAATGTGTGTATTAGCCTCATTTTCTCGTGCACGGTTGCCTTTTCTCCATTCATAATAGTGTCTTGAGGCCTTAGATGACCAATTTTACAAGTTCTTAGTAGCTCTAATAGTCAACTACGATGTCTGGATAGTGTCTACCCGCTTCTTGTCGTTTCGTTGGGTAAATTCAGCCATTCATATGCACCGCCAGAAACTTTTCAAAAGAACGCGCATTTCATTGACTGAACGGTGTGTTGACGTATTATTTGAAAGGGACAATAAATTTTATTGATCCGTTTCATTGAGACCTAGAACGCTATGTTGTTGGAATAACGAATCGACGTAGTAAATTTTATGTATCGGCCTCAATAGCGTGGTAGTTAAAATGA
Organism: Halesus radiatus; assembly: GCA_022606495.2. Taxonomy (NCBI): domain Eukaryota; kingdom Metazoa; phylum Arthropoda; class Insecta; order Trichoptera; family Limnephilidae; genus Halesus; species Halesus radiatus. The sequence goes on along the minus strand of JAHDVE020001851.1, from coordinate 1,336 downwards.
TTTGTTTAAATTTTTTGTCGTTTTAAATGCGGTCCGTTTGTCTTTTTTTTTAAAGCTGTCAGGATTTAGCAATAATGTTATCCAATTTGAAACCACTTAAAGTAAATATTATATTTTCATTAGAAAACACATTGTGGATTGATATGATGAATTAAATGAAAAGACACTTTGTTTTAAAAGACATTTATTTTTGTATAAATACGTCGACTAGTTTCGATACGATTGAATCATCGTCAGGACTTAAAATGTACTAATTAAATAACAAATTGTTAATAATTCATATTACTTGTAAGGTATTCCCCAAACAATATTAAAGTAAGTTACAAACCAGAGGTAATTAAGCTTACTGAGAATAACCAAAATAATTAGAAAGTCGGCAGTCAAATATGAAGTCATGTAATAGAAAAAATCTCTTGAAGTCCCCCCCCCTCCTCCTCCCCCATATGTCGTTTATATAAACCGTAGAATAAGAATAATTTGTACCAGTCTGAAAATGGCTTTAACAAGCTGAAACCGGTTACTGTAAAATAAAATAAAATTTGAAATAAGTTTTATTTGTGTTTAATTATATTAATTAAATAAGAGTCACCTTTTCGATAAAATTATACGGTTTTCAAAAAGTGTGTTTTTTAAGATGATAATTGAACATAATTTTGTCATTTTATCGTAATAATAATATCAGTCGATTGCTTAGCCTGAGAATTACCATGACTAAACTAAACTAGAAAGTTAACTAGATGTGGGTTATAAAAGTTAGTAATATAAGGATTTAGATATATGGTAATAAGTTAATAGGGATAATGTAGCTTATAATTTAATAGTTATGGTTTGGTTTTGGCAAATTTATAATTAAATTACATTAGGTTTGTAGAGTTTTGTTAATTTATTCCAATTTGTACTGGAATAACTGATTGAAACTTATACTCGTATACCTCATTACTGTGTAATTTTTTTAAAAATCATTAAAGATAGATTATTAACAAATATTAATAGTATATTATTAACAAATCTCAAATGAAATATGAAACAGAAAACACATAAAAAGGTAACGGCCGCATCTGGGACTCGAGCCCAGGATATCTCGGTCTATCCGGGACCAGCGCTCTTATCCACTGAGCTAAAACCACCATACTTCAATATAAGAACTGTCAATATCATCAACATTTTTTTTTTGCGGAAAATCATGTCATTTTTTATGACGATTAATATTTAAAAACTCGGTAACTAACTAGTCTCCGTGGTTGAATGGTTACGATCCTTAGCTACGAATCCGGAGATCGCGGGTTCAAGTCCCGGTATGCGCAAGTAAATCTTATTTAATTAAATTTTATTATTT
>JAHDVE020001850.1:0-133280 GCA_022606495.2 Halesus radiatus | reverse complement strand
GCCCATTTTATTTTTATAATGTCATTTGTCCCATCTGTTGTTGCCCATATTTCAAATGCTGATGCTTACTCCATTTGTATACCTCAATGCATTCAGGAGTCTACATGACGTGTTTAACTAGTTTACCGTAAGAAAACATTTAAGAAATATTTTGGCATTCCCAGAAAGTAACTCAAGTTTATGACTACATATTTTATCAAGATATTTTCAAAACTGCATTCCAACGGGTTAAAACGATTCACAGCATTTTGTCACGTCTTATTTCAAATGTTTTTATTCAGTGACGAGCAGGCTTGCAATGAGCTTCATGACATTTTTCATTATCACAATGTTCAATATGAGTGTGACGAAATAACTCCGCACAGAAATACTGAATTACCGGTAATATAAACACGTTTTTAAATATTCCTTGCCAAAGCTAAGAGGTTAATACTTATTCATTCTTGCACTGATTCTTATAAAAGTTCATTATTCTACCTGAAACTCACACTGTGCCCAAATGCGCAATTCATAAATTGTTCGGGAAATTTATTCATTTCTCAACTTTGTTAATTCCAATAAACGCATCACTGATGATCCATTGGAATGTACTGAAAAGAAGTGTGGCTGGTTGAGGAAGCATATTTTTAGCCCCCTTTGGGCATTATTTGGACAGACTTTACAATGATTTTTTGTTGCATATGTAATTTATGAAGATTGGACAAACCTGCCAGTAAGCCGGGTCAAATGCTTCTGTGATCTTTGGACAATGACAGGTGCAAAAATAACATTTCTCAGGAGAAACTTGAATTTGAAATTGTCAATTGTAAATCGAAAAAAACAAATGAGAAAATCAAAGTAAAGACGACATAAAACTTATCATAAAATGTCACTTCTGCGCTTCTCATACCGTAAAACCCGCATATTATAAACCTACCCAAAAATAGTTTTCACTCTAAAGAAGTTTAGTTTTTTCGATCCCTTGAAAACTTAAATTAAAAAAATGTCATTATTTTTAACTCACACAAGAAGTTTTTATTAACTCGGTCCCCCTTGAAAAATCTTATAAGATTCACTGCATTGACCTAAGACCACTGATAATGCTATTTGTAGAAAATCAACATGTACACGGTAAACTTGAGTACTGCTGAAAAAACTGTCACGTACAACAGCATGGTTAATGCGTTGCGCAAACCCGTTGCATCCGTGTTGTGCGTGACAGTCTTGTTCCGCCCTCAGCTGTCCATCCTATCATTGCTTACCACGCTATAACTAAACAAAAACACCACAAGAACGGCAACTAAGAGAGTCAGAGTTAGATTTCTATTTCTGGTTAAGAGTTTGGGGATGTAGAGAAGACGGAACAGAGCGCCTCCCGGCAGCCTATGCTAGGGCAGGACTTTGGTTTCTTTGAAGGAGAACTTTGGTGATACAATATTGGTTTTTTTCTTCCCTACGGCGTACCAGCCTGTGAATCTCTTGACTGCGTCTTCCCACCGGTTCATGACCCCCTCATAGGAGGCCCCGACTCCTTCTCTCGGGGTGAACACTCGGTCCACTTTGTAAAGAGCACCTATTTCTTCTTTTGATCTCCAAACTCCTGAAATGGGACAATTAAATTAGTTTTAGTTTAGGCAATATTTCATAGATGGCAGTATTAGTCTCATGATGTAATGATTTGCTATAAACAGTGCTGGCATCTAGCCTATTAAATTAAAAATCCAGTAACATACTAATGGGGTATTTTCACAAAATACGGATATCGTTAAAAATGTGTGGAAGACGAACATATCGTTTTGGCGGCAAATCAAAAAGTGCACATTTTAAATCGTTATAGAAAATGTATCCATTAACAATAATGAAAGCCACAATTATGGTATTTTTTCTTAATTTTAATTATAATTTTTAAAAAAACGTAAAAATACCCTATTTGAGTATGTATTATACCAGTGGTCGGCAAACTTTTTCGCTAAAGAGCCAAATATGTATATTACAACGATTAAAAAAATTTTTGAGAGTCAAATATCTGTTTATTAATTTAGTAAACCTTTATTATTATTTTAGATCTTCATTAAATTACGGGTGCGCTAAATAAAACATGATTTCATAGTTTATAATGATTTGATTTATTGTTAAAAAATAGTATGAAAATAAGGTATCCATAAATTTAAATCAAGACAATGACTGACAAACACATAATGCGAACAATGTCCTTGCATCTCCTTGGAAAGTTTGAGTATGTCAGGTTTGTATCTCGTTGTTTTTAATTTTAGGCACGATTCCAGGTTCTCATCAATGAGACGACATCTCAGTTTATTCTTGATGAAATTCATGCTTGAAATAGATTGTTTGCATACATATCTATAACCGAAAGGGAAAAGAACAGCAAAACGAGAGTTTTTTCAGCTGATCATAAGAGTCAGGAATACTATTCCAGGCGTTGAACATGATCATTTCTTCCTTATCCAGGTCTTTCAAAGCAGACCACTTGTGTTGTGAACTATGTTCACATTTGTTCTTCTCCAGTATTTCGAAATCAACACAGAGACGTTCAAATTTACCCATATTTCCTTGTTTTTCAAAACCAGCAATTTGTATTTCAAATTTAACAATGTCAATGCCAAAAGAAGCAAATTTCAAATCTGTTATCGTAGCATTAACAGGGTTTTTGCCGAATTTTCGAAGACATCTTAATTGTTCTATCTTTCATTGTTTTGGCAGACAATCGTAAAACTTAATTTTTTTTAAGAATATCTGCTTTACTCTTAAAATCCCGAAATAGCTCTTCAGATGCATTTATAAATCAACTTTTTATATATTCACCGTCTGTATACGATTTCCCCCTCTTAGCAATCTTTTGACTAACAACAAAAGTTGCCATATTAATATTGTTGGAAAATTGCATCCAGTTATTAAATACAGAAGTTAATGTCTCTTATCTCTTCTGAAGTTCCTCAACTGCTTTCTTCCTTGCATCACCGACATGATATTTAGTGCTAAATGATGCGTGTTTAACTGTAAAGTGCCTCTCCAAATTTGACTTCTTGTTATGTGCGAATTGTTCCTTACAAATAAGAAATGTACGATGGTCATAGTCTAGTAGATAGTCTCAATCCACTCAACTCTAAGTTCACGGTTTTGATCTTCCGTATTTCTCTGCTTCTTTTTGGTAGACATCAAATGGGGCACCTATAAAAATATTTCAAATTCCATTTTTTTCAAAAGCCACCAATACAAAATTTTTGCCATTTTAAAATTGATGACAAAAATACTCGTTGGATGTGCAGCTGGATGAGAATACAAGAATTTTATTCTTCAGGAAGGTACATTTGTAACGCGCGCGCAACTTACAGACACAAAAAGCGCCGACTACTATAGACAAGACTGTTGTGCCTGCTCATGGATATTTATGCCAGAGCTGCACTTAAGGGCCAAAGAGCCGCATGCATTATACAAATCAAAAAGAAACTTTAGCTTGGCAGTGATGCGTTTTTGAAGACGTAAATGTATTGAAAGATTTTGTTTGTTGGAAACACCGCAGAAGTTAGAAGGCATTACTGAACATAAATCATTATATTTCTTACCGACAGCGAGTCCCGATAATAAGGCACATCCGAGGACTGATATTTCCGAGGAGATCGGCCGCTCTAACCGGAGTCCCGTCATGTCGCTGATCAGTTGACTAATAAAATTATTCTGCGCCACTCCACCATCAAGTCTAGAAAACAGGTTTTCTGTTAGTTCACTTTAATTCCTCTTGAAAAGGGATAAAGATAAATATACAAGTTGATAAATTTATAATTTACCTTATTGAATGTAGTTTGTAGGAAGTTTCTATCGTGGTACACTTGTAGAGTTGAACGGCTCCAAAAGAAATGGCTTCCAGAATTGAGCGAACCAAATGCTCACGGGTTGATGTCATTTTCATCCCGATGAATCCTGCCGCAGCTGTTTGATCATTGATTGGAGGCTGGATGACATAAAAAAAGATGGTTAGTAAATAATTAATCTGTAAAAAGCAGTAACATTGTAGATAGCTATAATCAGATTAAAATTAACAAATTCTGTGTTTTAGCCACATTTTTCTGTCATGGCAAGAAAACTCATTAAAATCGAAATGAACTTATTGAAGCGTTACACATCATTGTAATATTAATTATTGAAAATAACATCAATAACTCTCAATGGAAATATTAAACAGAAGAAGACACGAAAAATAAAAAGATACAGTTGTGCACGATCTGAAGTGTCGCTCAGGCTCATGTTGTGAAATCAAGAGATATCCGAAGATTCCTGATGACAATCTTGGTAAACTTTTTAGGGACCAGGCTAGTGTTGAATATATAAGGTGGAATATTGAAGATAGGACGATGGGTCCGTGGCATGAATGCTTACGAAAGCTTTGCAAATCGTAAGTAATTGTATAGAAATTATTTGTAGGAAGGTAATGCACAAATATTGTTTAATTATTGTGTTACACTGGGTGTTTTCTTGATACTTTTGACAGTAGATCAGTAACATTTAGATATCACTCAGATGCTAGATCAAACAAACAATGAGTAGTAGGCATCGACCAACAATATCTAGACAGGGCATGTGCATCTCCAAAATGACGCCTGAACCAAATTGAATTGGTTCCCAAAAACATTTATCACAAAGAAAGTGCATTTTCTCACAGGCAAAAGATCGCAAGAAGCATTGTTTGTTACCTTTTGTTGGTCTACATCTAGCAAATTTGTCCCCCAGCACGTTTGCATCGATAGAGCGGCTAACGTTATCGAGATCATTTTTCACACACAAAATTGGGACAGATATTTTGAATAAGAACCATCACGGACTTTATTTTTGACAATTTAATCAGCTACATGGTGATGCATGGGTTTGTGACGGGTAAATGTATTCAAGTTAAAACTGTAGTTTTGCCAAAAAATTCACACTCAATAAGGACTTTGTGTATGGCATGGTACAAGAAGTTGGATTCTCAAGTTTCAACTTCAGACTTGTGATGCGTGCCTTTTTGGATTCCAATGACATGATCAAGTCACATCATGCGATTTGGGTTTATGCTCTGTGGAACGAAGTGTGCTAGTCTTTCGAACCAAGGCAATGGAATTCAATAAGGTGTTGTATTATGAAGATAGTGATTTTTTGTATGACATCCCAAATTTAGCAGTAATGTATCGATGGTAGTAGGAATATAAATAATATTTACCCCTAATCCAGTGAAAGCTGGAATGAAAAATACTCCATCAGTATCATCCACGCTATTTGCCAGATCTGCCGTTTCCTTGGCATGCTCTATTAATCCTGGAAAAAAGAAATAATTACAGATAAACTAACATTTTAACTATATTCATAAAAAGAATTTAGTTTGTTGCTTGCCATAATTGTAATAATTGGTAGATATGTTAAATTCTTCTGATTTAGAAAGTAATATGATTAATGAATTGTCTCGCTTGTTAAATATGTGCCTTAATTAAAACTATTTCCAATATAATGATTGGGTCTACCAACAAAATGAGGGTTTACCCATGGGTGCTCCAACTAGCCAATTATTGGCAGATATTTTTATGGATAATCTAGAAAATAATTTTTTAATTATTAAATAATGTTCTTATTTGGAATAGGTTTATAGATGATGTTTTGTGTATTTGAACAGGAACTGAGCGGCAACTTACCAAATTCCCTCAACTTTTAAATTCATTCCATAAACCATTCAATTTACTTTAGAGATAGGCAGTAATGAATGGATTAATTTTTTTATATTTAACAATAACTTTATTAAATAATAGAATCGAATTTAATATTTACCGTAAAGCAACATTCACAGATATTACTATCTGTATAAAAATTCAGCCTATCATTCAATGGTTCACTGGTTAGTTAAAATCCCCGCTATCCACGGATAATTTCGAAATTGAATTAATAAAAATCAAACAAATAGCTCGAAATAATGGTTACACTAATACATTTAATTGAAAAAATTTTAGATAAAAAAAAATTTAAGTCATTTCCACTAATAAATTTTTATCCGACTGCAAATAAAAATAGAAATTTGAACAATCCCTTTCATTGGCGTAGAATCTTGTATATATCAAGTTTTTTTGCATTTTGAACAAAAAACTTGCCTGCCCACATTAAACCTGCATTCTACACAGATAATACCATAGGTAAAATCCTATAAAACACTAAAGATAGGGATCATAAATTAAGCCACTCGGGCATTTACAAACTATGTTGCAATGACTGTCCTTCATTCTACATAGGTAATACATCCTGTAATGTAAATATGAGAATCACGGAACACTTAAGATGTTTAAATAACAATAATTTTTCAGAGTTTGCCAATCAATCTCATTTCGACCGATCATATTTTTAATAAAGATACGGAAGTTTAAATTCTTCACCGTAATAATAATGGCAAAAAATTATATAATTTAGAAGCAATGGAAATTATAAAATCCATAAATATTAATTCTAGTATATTGAATAATCAAGTAAATTTATCATATCTTCTAGATATTTTTCCAGTGAATTGCTTTATTCCTTCAGAAAACCCCCTAATTACCCCTTCCCCTTGGTCGGCTCCCACTCCAACACCGAAATGTTCATGTATATCTGTCATTATCTTAGTTTAGTCTTAATATATTCCTGACGAAGGAAAGGTACTTCCGAAACTGGTCGATTATTGTATTAAATTGAAGTGATTCAAAACAACTTTATGTATTTATATTATAACATTTTAAATAATAATAATGTTTTATTATCTTTTTTTTACAACAAATTTAAAAATAATGATATCCTCACTGGGATTTCCCATGCTAAGGATTTTAATTACAAAATATGAAATTACATTATATTAAATTGATGTGATTTCTGAAAAAATATATATTGAGTGGTTTAAGTGTTAGTCTGTATTTGGTGCTAATATATTTTCTATTTCAGTTCTCCCTATGTAACGTATCCAGAGTTTTATTTGATTTTAAAATTTATTTGTTGTAGTGATTTTAGAAGGATAGTGGGATTTTGTTGTAGCGTTTAGTACCATAGTATAAGAAACTTTTTTTATCCAAATGTTGTGTTTGTGGTTGCTTGTTGAATGTGTTTTTGAATCTGAGTAACGGAATGTAAATACGGAATGTAAATAGCAGATGACTGTAAAAAGTTACTTATACTGATCTACTTTACAGCAGAAGCAAGGGCATTCTGTTTTTGTTAATATAAAAATGGTTTGGTTCAATTTATGAGATGGTAAGAGAGACGCTAACACTGGGGAACCGTGTGTAAGGCCACTCTAGGTGAGATTACACCAATGCCATATCATGAGCCGCTGTACCATAATGATGATCTCAGTGATGCCTAGTTCAACAGTTTCTTTAACACAATTACCGAAGAAATGCAGAAATGAGCGAAGGAAGATAAACGATGCCTTGCCATGAATTATTCCCGGTCTGTCTGTTTTACAATCATCAGTGCATATTCTTCCTGTATCATATCCTTGATGAATTGAATACAAACCTGCAGAAAGTGCCCATAGGATAAGCGTCCCCGTGTCATTGTTGTTTCCCTCCACCATGAACACCGTCTCGCCCCCGTATTTCCAGGCCACCAGCGGGTAGAGGCCCAGCACGCTGGCGTGTGGCTTGGGGCCTGTGTTGATGTTGATGAAGCTGCCTGTGCCCAAGGTGAGCTTCACATCCCCCGGATTGAAGCAGCAGGCGCCAAACATTGAAGCCGACTGATCTGCCATCTGGAATGTAAATGAAGATATTTAGTTGCAAGAACCAAATTGCTCATATATAAAATGATAAAGGCCTGTGGTTATAAATTAATGCAGTCAGACAGTCGTGAGACATGGTGCCGAATACAAAGGGAGAAACCATAATAGTTGTCTTTGTCCTTTGAACCCAAAATACTAAGGACCTATGCTTGAAAATGGATTATGCAAAATGGAAATAAATCACGAACTCGAGAATCAAATTCAAGATTAGACCATTATTAGTTTCTGTAGGTCCTAAAGATTGATGGGATGGCCAGGTGGAATGATAATGACCAAGTCGGTGCCTCAGTAGGAGCAACCTGGAAGCTGACCGTGGAAGATGTGAATTGGCTGCTTGGAAGAGGATTGGAGAAGGTTGTAAAGGCATGAGGAATGGCTAGGGACCTGTGCCTGTGGAAAATATTTGTGGAGAAGGCCAAATCTCTCCCTGGGATGTATGAGTAGCTTTGTGGTGATGTTGATGAGTAAGTTGAAACATTTCCTTGATTGGGTTTTAGAATATTATGCCATGTTGCGCTTCCTCCCCCTTTAGCCAACATTTCGGACAGCATTACAGTGTCCATCATCAAGGTAGGTGTGTAGATTGTGGTGAAGGGTGTGTTTATGTATGCAGAAGTGATACCGTATGCGTGCTGGTATTTCAGTATAATAATTATTATTATACGAGAATAATTATTAATAATCAATGACATTACAAATAAACAGACACGTAGAGCTCGCAAAGTGGCAACCAAAAGATAAGGTAACTGCCATATTTTGATATAGTATTAAACTATCAAACTTCATGTGAGGTTGTGTGTTATCTCTAGCGGAACTGCTTATAAGTGCCAAAATGCCCCCCTGTGTGACGATAAAAGTTTTAATTTATTTATAATTCATTGTTTCTTTACATGTTTTATTTATTATTTAGAATTCCATTTAATAACCACATTGGGACTAAGCCTGTATCGAAGTTCATTAAACGGCAAACACTAGTAAAATCCAAGAAATAACATTTCATTCGTAAGAAGAAAAGAACTACTTATTATTATGAATAATACAATTATCTCCTGATGATATTGCTGTAATATCATTAGGAAATACTCAGACAGCGTTCTGTATTCGTTTTTTTTCGATTAAGGAATGATGGGGTAAAACGCACAATGGCTAATGTATTACTTAACTTAATCATATTAAAAAAAAAAAACAAAACATAATCATTCCCAACCGGACCGAGCTGCCTATATGATTAATTAATTAATTCTTTTACTGACATTGGCAGAAGGCACTAAAGCTCTATAAAAAAAAAAAAGTTACGAAGTGATTTCATGATAACTAACACTGAACCACAATTACGTTGACAGAAATGGACAACTGTTGGTCGCAACTGAAAGGTGTGAAGATGATTGTACGCCTTCATTTTGCAACACACTGGGTTCAGACCAATTTTGAAGTAAAACTTACTTGTTTGAAAGTAAATAATACATTTTATTACTCTGAATATCATTAACCGGTGTAGATTTCTATACTCCCTAGAACCTCTGTACTTAATAAAAACATGTAAACAATATACAATACTTATTTTTATAAACAATAATTGTTACCCGTTGTGCTATGCACAAAAATCTTGTCTTAAAAACTTTACTTTATCAATTAATATACAATACTCTCTACTTTAATAATACCAATATTGTTTTCCCAAGAATTAATGATAACTCATGATATTTTAAATATATATGTATATTTGCTCCTGTGTCTCATTTTTCCCAACTTACCCTTATCTGCGGTGAATGATTTAGAATTCTATGCAACTTTTATGTGCGAAAATGACAACCGGTCGAATGTCTATTTCGTATTGTTCATATACTCGTATTGTTTGAATGTGAATGTGAATGTCATACATTCCCCACCTTCGTCATACATGACCAATTTTTAAATAAAGCATTTACTGGAAAAGTAAACGAGTTTGTTATTTTGCTGCATTTTATGTAAATATTGTCAGTCAATACCGTGTCTATGTTTGTAATGTCATTGGTATAACTAATGGGGTTTTGGTGTTTAGTTTTTGTATAGCCGTCAAGTACCGGATACCAAGAACTATTAAGCAGTAGCTAACATTGAAGCATGTTTTATGATTTCAAAAATCTTTGGACAGTTTTATGCAAGTGTAGTGAAAATCATTCATTAAAGTATCAATAAGAATTAATGAATGTTTGTACCACATTGAACGATAAATACATACATCCAGTGGTGGCTCGTAACTTTTGAGTGAGCTAGAGTGCTTAGATTGAAAAATACGACATTATTGATGTTGTTGAAGCCGAAAATGATAGATGATAAATGGGGCACTGCTCCACCTACCGTCTAAATATTCATATAAAACTTTGGAAATAAAAAAAATAATTAAAATCATTTTCGGCTTCAACAACATCAATAACGTCGTATTTTTCAGTCTTAGCCACTGCACTTATTAAAATTATGTTTGCAAAGTTTAGTAGTGAGTTTGATGGTATCTTAGCACTCAGGAGCGACTCCTCCGTGTATGTGTTGTCTCCAGCGGAGTCCACCACCACGGGCAGGTTGTTAATGGTGAGGCTGATGAAGCGCAGGCCTCAGGTAGACCATTACTGTGTGAAGTTGATACAATCACAGGTAATAAAGAGGTACATACGCAACACGTGATGGGTATCTTAGCTCCCAGCAGTGACTCTTCAACATGGGTAAAGTCTCCGGCCGAGTCCACCACCATTGGCAGGATTTCGATGGGCAGGTTGATGAAGCGTAGGCCCCAGGCGGACCACTTCTGCGTGAAGGGGTCGAACATGCCAGTGGCGGAGGCGTTGGAGAAGTCCGTGACATAGAGCTGGCCCCCCGTTAGCTTGTGCAGCAGCCAGGTATCGATGGTGCCGAACACGGCCGTGCCGCCACTGATGGCGCTCTTCAGCTTGGGGATATTCTTGATGGCCCATGCTAGGCGGGGTGTTATCTGGAACACCAAAAACTAAGTTGTATATTTTGATATAAAAGAAGGAAGTATGTTTTTTCGACGAAGATCGTGGAGTTACAGCAATGTACAAAGTGTTAAGAAACATAACTGACTTATTTTAGCTAGTTAATCCTGACCTTAATTAGGGTGAAAAATGATAATGAAATTTTGGTCTCCGGCGATTTTTTTTTTTTCACATCAATAAATATCAATAAATATTGGACAGTTGGGTCGCGGGGGGGGAGGGGTTAGGCGGTTTTTCGGCTGAGTGACCAGTGACGACATGTGAAAGGTTTTTTTTTGTTGATACATATAAAAAAAAAAAAACAACAAAATATCGCCGGAGACCAAAATTTTAATAACATTTTTTACTCCAAATAAGGTCAAGATTCACTGGCTAAAGTTAGCTCGTTCTCTGACGGTCCGATAAAGAACGAACATTTTAGTTGCTACGGCAGACACTGTGCAGAATGAAGTCCCACAATGGATTGAGGTGTTATTTTAGCGAACAGTGTCTGCAGTAGCGAATGAAATGTTCCTTCCTTAAAAGATCTTAACACCCTGTAGTATACAGGGTGTTAAGAGACGTAAAGAGAGATGTAAGGTTTAGTAACTTCCCGAAGTTACTGTACTTAGGACAGGACACCCTGTATTTCTCCCAGGGTAACGTCCGAATTACAAAATCTGCTACTTTCAATTTAGGTCATTAAAGAAATCGATTTTTCATATTTAATTGTAATTTTATCTTTTTTAATCATCATTAACCCCAAAATAATTGCTAAAATTGTCTCTAAAATTGCGAAAAATCGATTTATTTAATGGTCTATAATTACAATATTTCATAATTTAAAAAAATAATAATAATAATACTTCTAATCCGTACTAGATATTTGCTATACCTTTTGATAAAAAAAAAGATCATTCGGTTTGGGTGAGAATTTCTGCCTCAAATCCAAAATTCAGTTTTGTATGAAGCAGGCTGCGCAGCCGTTCCTCTTAAGGCCGGCGAAAATTTGTATTTCACAACCAAAAACGTTTATCGCGCTCGGCGAGAGATCGGGACACCACAGTAAGCTCCTGTACCGCGGAACCGACGTATCCTTTGGTGTGGTTTCGACGAAATTATTGATGAATTCTCGGTTCCAGTATTTTTACCGAATAAGTTGTCATCTGGGTCTTTTAAAAACATTGCGGGTTTTATATGGGAACTCCTTTCCTGTATGGCGGTACAAAAGGACAGAACTGACAAATTTAGCGGACTTGCTCACACACCTCTATCGGGTTCATACCAACAAAATTCAACTCGTCCCTGACAGATACGTACATCGATACCTGTCCAAAAACCACTTAAATCCGCTATTTTACTGTTTCATTTTTTATTTAATTTAAAGGACAGTTTTCGACACACAAACTAGATAATATGGTTAACTCGCATTTGCATAATAATGGGCGAAATGCGATTTTTAAAAGTGAAAGTAGTTTTATAGATAAAATGAATTTACCTGGTTATTAGAAAATTTGATAACGCTGGCGGCTAGGAATCTTTTGCTTCTTGAAAACGTGTACAGAACGTAGGCAGCGGCGGAGATGGTCTGAAAATAAAATAAAAATAATAAAACATTAATGTCTAGTAGAAAAGAAAAACACATAGAAACAAGATAACTCATTCTTTTGAACAATTTCTTAAAAAAATATTTGAAACTGGTACAGATACTTGTTGCGACCACAGTTCATACAGATGCATTGCTTTCATAATGTTATTCGATTTTATAGGCCTTCCACACGACTGGATTTCCCGATACTAAAAAAGCCATGACGTCGAAAGATTCAACCATCCGTTGAATCCGGTTGAATCTAAAGTTGGTAGGTTTGACTTTAGGAAACGATGACCGGATGGTCGAACCTTTGGATGCCATGACTTTTTTAGTATCGGGCCGCCCGCTCGTGTGGAAGGACTATTAGAAACGAAATTTCCAGCTACAATAAGCCTTGACCAGAGCCAGAAAGAGACAAAAGTGTACACGTATGCATGCGGCCATGTTCATCGTCCTCCCGCTCCCAAACATTTTTTACAAGCCCTGAGTTCATCTTTGGGGATGCTGTGTAGATGGTCTTTTTACGGAAAGGAAGTTCTAAGAAGGAAAGAGGTATGGGGAGTGAGTTAGAATTTAGGGGTCATTAGTGTGTCCAGGAGCTATGGACGTATTAATCCATCCCTCCCACTGCGGTGCAAAGCAATATGTAGAGAAAGGTCAGCTGGATAGGTCAAAGCTCCCACCCATATGGTGGACAGACGCATCCGCCGCCAAGACCTGGATAAACCTCAACCCCATGAACCCGGGCACCCCTGCTAAGTCACCAAACGTAGAAAACCACTTGGGGTGACCTATGGCAGGTTTTTTGTCTTTCACCCGTCGGACATTATCCTTTCCATTGAGGTATATAAAGGCCAGGAGCATTTGCGTTACCGGCGTGCCAACTTCAAGTGCTTCTTGACATTAAAAAAGCTAATTTACACGAATACTGACTATGGTAAAACCGATGAAAGATTACACCATTGTTCTATCTTTTCTAAAACGACATGTCCACTGTGGAGTAATGTAACCATTTTGCAGTTATCATTGGAGATTCATATCCGGCGAGCGCTTGTAATCGACTGAAGCCCGTGTTATCTCAATGTAGCCAATTGGCCTAATTTATGTGGCCCATATTTCGAAAGCTGATGTTTACTCCATTTATATACCACAATGATCCTGTCCAATTTATTATTCCTGGAAAACTTCCGAGTGAAGAGAATCGCTTTGTTCATATTGTGAGTCAAAAATCGCACGGCATATTTTTCTTACCAATATTTTACAGTCTTGGAAACTTTGACTCTTTGTTCTATTGACGATTATTTTTTTATTATTGGATCATTGACTGGGAAAAGACGCCGGAAGCTCTTTGATACGTAATGTATCGTATACATCTTTAGGTTGCTCGCCGAACTGAGAACTTGAAGCTGGAGAAAATCTTGGTCACTGGCAAAGTGGAAGGCAGAAGAGACAGAGTCCGTCGGTGTCCATGCAGCGCAGGACCGAGGATTGGGGGAGCCTTGTTAACCAGGAAAATTGGAGTGGGGGTTGAGATCCTCACCAATGATGTAACGATTAAAGAAAACGAATAGGTACGACTGGTTTATTTTTTCGCAGATAGTAGATATAAATATGACGGTCTTCGTGGTTGAGCGGTTACGATCCTTAGCTGCGAATCCGAAGGTCGCGGGTTCAAATCCCGGCGTACGCAAGTAAATTTTATTTGATTTAATTGTGTTATTCCACAATTCATTCCTTTAAAATTACATGTAGTATATTTGCGGTACGTTCCAAAGTTGCTTGAAATGGCGTACGCCGTGTTTGGTGATCAGATCTGAATAGCCAGGTATTTCCCCGCTTTCCTCTTTTTTTTAAAGATATTTATTATATTTAATTAACCACATTGTTTACATGGTAATAAGAGTAGGTATGTAAGTACTAACAATGTTTTTTTTTAAATTTATTTATATAATCCTTTTTAGTTTCTTTTTTAAAATGAATACCTCCCTAATTGAGAAATTCTCGTGTTTAGAGAGGGAGTACTATTATGGTTTGTTATACATTTAATTAATTTCAAGAGTACTACCATGAACATGATATTCTGGTGTCTCTACACTAATTTCAAAAAATGAATTAAAGGATAATTTTTAGAAATAAAATATATCTATATAATGTACGTATATAAATATATATACATTTTTTTCCAAGTGAACTTATAATGCACACCTAAAATTAGTTTCTTGTAAAATCTATTTTAATATTTTTCTTAAGAATTTCATAATCTTTTTCAGCTTGAATTTCTTTAGGAAGTTCGTTAAAACATTACATGGCTGAATATGTCTAATGGGTCTTCCCCATCTCCTTCCCCTCCCCATTACCTTCAGCCTCACAACATATCCCAATTGGGGATGCTAATCTCGCTGACTCCAGACGGTTGAGAGCAGCTGGGACCCTTGTGCGGTACTCAAATAAAAAAAAATTAAAAATCTCACCCGATTCAGAATGGAGCGATTCCACTTCTGCACGATGCTGTCGGCGCGCATGTCCCGCCAGGTGATGAAGTTGTGGAAGTATTCCCCGGAGTGCCGGTCCCAGGTCACGAAGGTGCCGCGCTGCGTGGACAGACCAAGCGAGCTCACCTGGCTGGCCGATATCTTCGCATCTGCAGACAAACAATAATTGAGAATAGCATTGATCCACGCTTCCTGAGCCTACCAACAATTCATTCGGTTTCAGTTCCAGTGGTGATAAATCGGCATTAATAGTAGCTGATGTGTACGCGGCCTAGGTCGGAATTTTTTTGTTAACTGCCTCACCCATACGAACGAACGTGATACGGCCGCTATATTATCGCCCGAACGCAACAAGCCGTATACGTTCAGGTACAAAAAACTATACCCGAAACCCATAAAACATTCGTATACGTCAAGTTTGTTCCTGCGTCATCTCGTTTAGTATTGAACGTAAAATGCTAAACGAGATATACCAGACAAAATTTGTAATGTAAAAAATTTGTCTGGTATATTGTAAACACGTATTGTTATTGCGAAATCTAATGAAAAAAATATCGATATTTTATTACGTACTTTTTGAATAATAACCCAAAGGACGAGCGGTTAATTTTGGAATAAAGTTATGAAGTTGTGAATTCTTGGTTATAGTTTGGGTGACATAATTTATTTGAAAGCGTAAATAATGTCTTGTGACGACTATTACTATCTCTAAACAAAGAAATATTCATTTGAAAATTTTATTTCATTCCAAATATTTATTTTTTCAGAACATATATAAATTAAAAAAAGTTCTACTTGTGGTTTCTATTTTAAAAATATTCTACTCAAACAAACCTTCTTCTTTCGAATATGTAATCTGTGGCTAACCTCAATACAACGTGACAGTTTTACATATTGGATTTTATTCAAACTACTCTCTAAACCTTCCCGGCACCAATTAGAACGAACTGTGCTATTTTTACCAATACCGGTCCAATAATTGTCGAAAAATCGAGGACAGACAGACAGACAGACAGACAAACATTCATTTCTATACATAGAGATAACTTTATTTTTTTGTTACAATGTGTTATTAATTGTTTTTGTGTTTAATTCGTACAACTTTGTTTATTTATTTTTTATTTAATGTAAATCAAATTTAATAATGTTATTATTAAGTTCTGCAAGTATTTTTAGTTTTTATTATTGTGACAGCTGTTTCGGCGTTCGTCATTTGCAGTTCGAAACTTGCTTTAAACGCCGAAACAGCTGTCACAATAATAAAAACTAAAAATACTTGCAGAACTTAATAATAACATTATTAAATTTGATTTACATTAAATTTAAAAATAATAATTAGAGTTGTACGAATTAAACACAAAAACAATTAATAACACATTGCAACAAGAAAAATAAAGATTTATAAATTAGTTAGAAAACATTAGTATAAATTATTCGAATGTCGCGTTTATTATTTGAATATCAGTAGATCATTATTGTTAAAAAATATTTCATACGGATGGGTACTATATATATATAGTATCGTACTCTAAAATATTTGTATATAGTGCCAGGAAACATTTCTCCCTCTTCCTGTGTCAACTGTGGTTAGAGGACCATGAATGTAGAGATAATCTTCTCTACCCAGTGAGCGGGCTGCCTATTGCTACGTTACGTTTTATTACCTTAGGCTATAATTATAACCAAAATGACCTTTTAGGTTCCCTAACATAGACAGAGAGGTGTGCATTCCATCTAGGCACATAAGCCTATCCTACCTTACTCACATACACAATATTTTAAAAATGTACATACTTATTCCAAGAAATTATTCGACATTTTCAAAAATACGGGCTAAGTTCCAGCTACGAATCGCAGCGCTACACGCGCCTCATCGACCTCGCTACATGTCAAAAGCAGGAACTAAGTATTCAAAATCAAATTATAACTGTATTACACATAAAAATTTACGTGTACGAACAATGCGCATTCGAGGAGAGACTCGTTTGTGTTAGTGTCGAAAAAGGCCGTGCTTTTCAGTACAAATCACTAACGTAGCAATCAGTGCCATCTGTTGGTACGTACCTCTGTTAATTAGTGAAATAATTTAACTAGCAAAATAATTATAATTTATTTTTTTTGGCTTTTTCGTGCAATTGTGCAGTCCAAAAAAATGTGGACATTTTTATATCAAGTAATTGGCTTTTAATACGCATAAATGAAGCGATTATTCGAATATTTGATGCAGCGGGTAATCCCAACCAATCGGCTAAAGGTAACCGCTTAGCCATTCTAATCGTGATCGAGTCGATGCCCCAGTGGAAACGACCAGAGACAGACCGTGGAAGAGGCGGACTAACTGCGTGGAAGATAATTAGACCAGCATTGGAAGGTTTGAGGACTGGAGGCAAATAAAGAACTCCAGTCTATTTTTTTATTATTTTTATTATCAATAATGACATCCTAACTAAAATACATTTTTTTCTAAAGTTTGTTTTCATAGTTAAAAACATTTTCAATGTTTCAATTTTTCAAAGCACGCCAAAACGCACAAAATCTATGGCTGATCAGTTTTGAGGTTAGAATGTCAAATGTCAAAACAAGGATGAGCTTTTCCGTACATCAATTTATATTCCATTCATAATAAACCATAACTAAACAAAAGTAATAAAAATATCTACCTTTTTAGAGACGTTAACTAAAATAATAATAATAGTATTTAACATGAAAATTATGATAATATCCGTTTTAACAATAGTATTTAACATTAAAATAGTATTGTCAATTTGTTTGCTTCATATTTAAAAACATACATTTTTTTTTAAATATTGAACAACAATTATAGAGCTTTAAGTCAGCCAAAATAAGTTTAAATTTCGACAAAACCAAAAAAAATGCATATTTAAAATGCAAAACAAAATCGACAAATAAAAATTTCTATACAAATCCAAAACCAGACATCTCGCGGCCGAGACCCGTGACGTCAGATGTTCGAAATGCAATGGTATCACCATAACAGGGTGTAACAACTTGTATATTATGAATCGGCGATTGTTGATCCATATGAATATATATTTAAGCCATAATATTTTTCACTGGAGTTCTTTATTGTCAGTTTTTTAGTGGAGAAGGTCAAATCTCAGTATATCGTTCGAGAAACGCTCAACACCGAGCCCTTGCAACTCTTTACAGATAGATGATACATCCCATAAGGACTTTGAAATTCCAGATTGAAGACGTCCGTAGTTAGTTGTTAAACTGGCATTTAGGAGACCGTGGTTGTATACGAATCTAGTGATGGACAAGGCTACTGCAAGGCGACGGAAGGAAGGGAAAATTTACACCAAAAATCAAATAACTCAATTATTTTGGTGAGAATCTTAAATCATATGAGAAATCAAATTTATGCAATGTATCTTTATGTGTAAGAAAAAAACGATAGTTTACGTCGGTAAAAAAAAATATTATTGAGCATTTGGTCCGGTACCGGGGCGGCTGTCCTTCGCTACCACAGAGCAAATAATACATAGGCCGGTTTATCCGTACAAGATAAGGGTTTTATGAAGGACTTAGCAAAAATCCATATACTGGTCGTAAGCATAGACCATATAGAAATCACCAATATTACACATTTTGTCTACGATTTTAATAGAGGAACGTGTTTTTTTTTTCCCCAAATCAAAAACGCCATCGCGATGCTGATTTTAGATAAAGTCCTCCACACGAACCCGCATGGTTCCATGTGCGAGTAACCTAACTGTAAATAGTATTTGTTTTGAGGGAATAAGACTAGCTAACCGTTGAAAACAAACTATATTCTAATATTGGATCTGTAAATCCTTGTTTAGACTGCTAGAGATTGAAAATCATCCTTTATCAATTAACAGCATCGACATTCCTCATCGCTCGATGAATCATTGAAGTTCACACTGATAAAAGTAGGCAATTTACTTAAATGTTAGCGAGATTGTATGCAATTATTTACGCAAATGTCAGATGATAGATGAGATTTGTCACAAGTAGTACGTAGTACGTACTAGTACTGTAACTAGTTACAAGTACTGTTTGCGGCTTCCTTTGCACAACCATGCTGTCATGTCAACGCGATGTGTAGTTTTACGCTGGTTTTATTTAAGAATTGATTGTTGATAAAGTCCCACAGACCAATCGCGAAGAACCTTTTGTAAATAGTATTTGTTTTGCTGGAATCGGTGAATTATTCACGAAGTTATGACGAAAAATACCTATTCGAAGGAACCAAATGCTCCAGTTACGCATGCTGTAATATTCTGTAATTACTGTTTTACTTCAGTCTATCTTTTAAGTGCGTTATAAATAAATTTTAATTACATTATTTAATATTTTTTCAGATTCTCCTCTACCCCCGCCAATTAACCATTTAACTAAACGATTTAGTTGCTACTTATCACTGTCCTTGCTACTGGCTGGTAAAACATAGGTACATGGGAATTACAATGAAAACTTTTCTGCATAAAATATTAAAATTGTGATTTATACTGACATATTTATGACTTGTGTTTATGTTCACATTAATAATATTGGTTTTTAATGATTGACGATTGTTTATGTGTACAGAAGTTCTACGAAAGGGGAATTACAACTTCTCAGTATGAACATAGTAATTAATTATTTTTTTATTATAGAAACAAAACAGTTCCTTTGCTACAGTGAAAAACAATTTCCAGAAATAAAATTTACAATATATTTTTCCTTATAATTTCTGATTTATACTATGTAGTGTATAAGTGTGTGTGTATGTGTGAATGTATTTGTAGGTGTGAGAAGTGGCGATCTACATATTATAGAAGTGATGCCATATGTATGCGCATTGAGCAGTTTATACTATTGCCAACATGCTCCTTTTGAATGTGGACAGCGAATACGAAAAAATATCAATGTTTGAGTTGTTTTTTTCAGAATGAGGAGCACGGTTAATTGGTGAATTTGCAGCTGCATTTGTTTTGTTAGTATGCGTGTGGAATAGTGCTGTATGGCGGGTACGTCTCAGAGACGTTACAATTAATTAGGGACAATAGCTCGGTAAATTCGATATTATTATTTAGAATGCTATGTAAAAATGATAAATCAGCTACTGTTCCCCTTTGCTGCAAAGATTGAAAGGTACATTGAAAGTCATTGTTGAATTTGTAGGTGAGATATTTTATAAATTTCTTTTGAATGCGAATGTACACTTTATACTGAGAAATCCAAATTGGTGAAGTATATGAATGACAAATATTCCCAGTTAACGAATAACCTGACAGTATTTGAATATTGTACGTGGAAAATTGCTAGTGCTATGATGAAGGAGCTGGCGAAAAATTATTTTTTTTTATTTATGTTTTCATTCACTCATCTATACAAACTCATTGTAATATGAAGGTGTCTGTCCTACTAGGGAATCCTAAGGGAATTATTGTGATAAAAACTTTAAAAATCAGTAACATTGTACCACTACAACTTATTATTATGTATCCTTGATAATAGAGTTAATAAAATAATATATATATTTAGTATTATTGCGTGTTTATACAACTAATAGGGAGGTTTTAAAGAAATCGTCGATGTTTTTAAAAAAAAGTGAATACCGCACAAGAGTATCAACCACTCTCAACTGTCTGGATCCAGTGAGACTATGCCATCCCCAATTGGGAAATGTTGTGAGGCTAAAGGTAGTGGGGTGGGGAATAAGAAGGGGAAGAGGAATGGGGAAATACCTGGTTTATTAATTGATAAACTAAAGTTTTTAAGACAAGATTTTTGTGCATAGCGCAAAGGGTAACAATTATTTTTATTAACAATAATTATTATCCTGAAACACTCATCCAAATTGAAAAAAACCTTCCGAGAAAAGATAAATGTCGCTGACAGGACACGAACCTGCACCCTTCTGATGGCCGGAGCATTTGACCGGCAATCAGAAGGGTGTAAAATTCAATCTATCGGCGACCTCAGAATTTTGGAAATAGTATTTCAAGACTGTGTTTATAAAAATACACAATTGACCAGATCTGGTCGCAAGCACGGATAAAAAGACATTTCTGTAACGTTTCAATTCTGAATGGTTCACCAGGAATTCTAAGATGGTTCATACTGACAGTATCCTCTACTGAACGTGCCCAAATATACTTTATTGTTTCAAATGATTTGGTGTGAAACAACACAAATTAATTAAATAAAATATACTTGCGCATAGGATTTCGAACCCGTGGCCTTCAGTTCGTAGTCGGAAACACACCCTCGACCATGGAGGCCGTCAAAGTTTTGATTTGATCTGTCGTTCGATCATTTTATGGTTTGATCTGTATTGGCTAGTGAACAGATCTTATTGTCTAATTCATATTTAACGTAATTTTTGTTCTGTCTAATGACCAGTGGTATTGTTTAGATTTGTTGCAAAGTGATTAAGATGCAACATTTGGGTAGGAACCCGACACATCGAGGCAATCGGCTATTAACCAATCATTTCTTTTTTACGGTAGCTCCATTTCATCAAATTTCTCATCTTTGGGGATGCAGTGTGGAGGGTCTTTTTGAGCCGACAGATCATTCTCCACAGCCGAGCTGTTGAACACAGGAACCTGAATTAGTAAAAGCGACCCGTTCTCATGTGACAAATGTCGACTGTGTTCAAATGTTGAATATGCCGACTATGCACAGTACTTGGAAGGATCAATGACGTTAGTTCCTCAGAGCATCTTCAAATTAATTACCATTGTCCGTATTGTCACAATCATCATAATCCAGCACTATATCCCAGAATTGGATCTCACTTCCACTAATATTCTCCCGACTCAATCCTAGCCATTATTTCCAGTCCTCGAACCGTTTCACTCTGATCCAAACTTCTTCCACCCAGTTAGTTCACCTCTTCCTTAGTTTACAACTAGGTTAATGATTTAATGAAGTTGTCATTTTTTTCTTTCTTGATCACGAGTGCACTTTAGTACCGCTATAAACTTGTCTGATGCAGTTTGTTTCCAGATTGGACACAGAAAAACTGCAGGTGAAACTGTCGAAACGAACGATGTTAAATAATTTGTTAATTTATTTTATTATTCAAACCAAAAGAAGTCCGAGTTCATGAAATTGTGACCATGGGAAAGTAAAATAATCACCAATTGGATTTCATACGAACTTAGAAAACGCTTCTGGGCGCTCTAGGTAGTTATCAAAGGACACAACAAAGCAAAGGTAACTTACAGGGTGCTATTATTTTGTCAACTAAATTCTTTTTTGTTTGTTTATTTCTAAAGTCTCCAAGGCGCACAAATCGAAATACGTATTAATAGTTAAAATTGTTAATAGTATTAAAGACAGCCCTGATATAGTCAGCTTAATTAAATTTAATATTCCAACTAGACCTACTCCTTAAAAAATTTGAGTCTCAAAAATACACTTGTACCTGGACTTCACGCAGAAGGTAATACTTTTTCAGATTTGTTCAACTGCACTGAATACAAATACAAAAAGACGATTATTGCATACATCCTCAACAATTATTAATAAGATATGTGTCTAGAGTATATCAGTGAATGTGAGGTGTGTTTTGAATATTCACCTCTGTTGCTAATTATTTGGAATGGTACTTACACGATGTTATTGCTGAATTTGTTCGTGAGACAAATTAAATATTTATTTGTTGAATTTCGTGAAGGTTATCTTTTCTATATATGTACCTACTGTGATGTGTTTTGTACTTGGGGCACCATTGTACAAGACCGAAAAAAGCACGCCAAGTTCGATCAAATGTGAATGCTCACTGTTTTCTTCCATTACAATTCGGTCGAACGGTTAATAAGGAATACTACAAGGAAGTTATGCAACGTTTGCGTGAAGCAATACGGCTCAAACGATCGGAATTGTGGAAAAACAAATCATGAATTTTGCATCACGATAATGCACCAGCTCACACATCAATGCTTGTTCGTGATTATTTGGCCAAAAACAACACCGTAATCATCTCTCAACCACCGTATTCACCAGATTTGGCTCCCTGCGACTTTTTTCCTATCCCCGAAACTGAAGAGACCAACGAAAGGAAAGCGTTTTGCCACAATTGATGAGATAAAGTCAGAATCGAAGAACGAGCTGATTTCCATACCAAAAAGCGCATTCCAGAAGTGCTTCGAGGATTGGAAGAAGCGCTGGCATAAGTGCATTATATCTGAGGGGGATTATTTTGAAGGGGAGAAAATGGATATTGATGAATAAATAAATACTTTTCGAAAAAATTCGAAATTCACTTTTTCTTTTGAACACACCTCGTGATTTGATTTTTTATAATAAAATATCTAAAAGCCCATATAGGGCGTATACGAGTATATTAAATAAATAAAGAAAAAACTTAGTAATAAATATAATCATGTTACATTGTTAATGCCCAAGAAATAAAATAAAAATAGAAAATATTGATACCTAGTTTCGTGAAACAATCTGATATGAAATATAGAGCATGTTGATCGAATTTAAATATCTAATCGCGTCAGCACTTCCGAGGTTACTGCGGATTAACTCGGATCATAGTGAATAAAATCATAATAATGTCCGAAATAGGATGTTTCAGTCGGCAATCAGTAAACAGTAATCACAGTAGGGTGGTAATCAGATCGTCTATCAATCAGTTTCGTTACATAAAGATACACTATTATCGATTATTCTTACATAGTGTTTGTTAGTTCGACGTGAGGGGTGTTTATTTTAAATCAATTAACAATTACTTTGTATTCACCACATTATTAATATACACACATGCTTCGAAAGCGATGCTTTCTTCATCAGGAACATATAGAATACTAAAAAATAATAATGTCAAATATAGACAAATGATAAACATAAACAACAATTAATTAAAGTAGGTAAGTAAGTAATCCAAAAAGTAAAAAAAAATATATATATAAAACATTGAATAACAAATTAATATTCGACATTAAGAAAATAAATTATTTTCATTATTAATATTAACATGAAAATAAATTCAAGAGATAACTATTATTAAAAAATATTTGATTATTTATTAAATTTAATTCCCTATTTCTTTTTCTGAATTCTGAAATTTCAAATTTGTCTTTTTTTATATGAATACCGCACTACCGCACAGTCCCAACTGCTCCCAACCGTCTGGAGCCAGTGAGACTCTGGCATCCCCAATTGGGGAATGTTGTAAGGATGAAGGTATTGGGGAGGAGAAGGAGAAGAGGAATAGGGAAGTGGGGAAATACCTGGTTATTCAGATCTGGTCACCAAACATAGCTAAAAGCCACTTCAAGCAACGTTTCAATTCTGAATGGTGGTCTTTCACCAGGGCGATACTGAGAGTATCTTCCACTCTGGAACGAGCGCAAATATACCACATATTATTTTTATATGAATTAATTGTAAAACAGCACAAATTAATTAAATAAATTTTACTTGCGCACGCCGGGATTTGAACCCGCGAACTTCGGATTCGTAGTAGAGAGCCTTACCACTCGACGATGGAGGCCGTCAAATTGTAAACCGGTAATATTTGTACTTAATTTTTTTAAACCTTTATTTATATCATATGAATGATTGGCTTCTAAAATATGATGTTCCTTTACAAAGGTAACGCATACTCGTAAACCTCTTTTCTTCTCTTCCTATTTCGAGAATATGTTTCTGTTCCGAAGGGGCCCAGATAATAATAATAATAAATATACAAAAGTTTAAAAAATAAAATAATAATAAGATAGTAGGCGAATGCTAAATGACTTATAAAACAAAAATAATAAAAAAATAAGTACATTAAAATTAAGCCTTTAAGGTGCTACGGTATTTAAATTGAGGGGGCCAATATCTTTATCCAGCATGAGTCGATGCTGGAGGCTTGACTGAGGCGGGCCTCCATGATGGGGATATTCCCGGAGCTGTTTATTCTTCCCTTCACCCAGCCACCCTGGATCTTATAAGGACTGCAAAAGCGGAATATCCGTGAACATACTGGAAGCTCTGCAGTATCTGGGGAGGCCAAACATTACGCGGAAGGCGTTATTGTACTGAACACGAAGTCTTTCCATACTACTTCTTTCATAGTTTTCCCAGAGTTCGCACGTGTACAACGGTGCGCAGAAGGCGAGAGTCCTTTTCACAGCGGTACTACAAAGGCGAATCTTCTACTGAGCATGTTCGATTTTACGCTGGGAGCTCGTCTTTGCCTATTAATGTCATCGCCATCCATCAGATTACTGGTGGTTATGTGTCCTAGGTATTTAGTTCCTTCAGTCACCTTCACACTGTTCAGGGTAGCTGCAGGAATACAATTCGGGCCTTTAACATATCTTATGACCAACAGAGTCGTTTTATTGGAAGTATAAGTTTTTTTTTCTTTTTTTTTTCGTCCAAATTAGAATGGGGGGGAGTAAATAAAATCAATCAAATAAATAAGTCACAATGTGTATTAGCCGCAGTACGTGTGGCCTTGCTGTCACAGCTGTCACAATAATAACAACTAAAAATACTTGCATAACTTGATAATAACATTATTAAATTTGATTTTTATTAAACAAAGAAAATGGAGTCAAGAAGTTATAAGACATGCAAGTGAAAGATAATGAAACTAGATTATAATCATAGATAATGAAACTGTGTATTAAAATTGAATAAAAAAACATCATTTTGATAAGAGAGGCGTATGAATGATATTATTTATGAACGTGAATGAATCAAGCTGTGTGTGCCAATGGAGCAAGTTGTGTGAAAGTTGCTTATCCCTGCGGTGATAGTTAGTAAGTTAAACTTTTTTTTTAAATGCAATAAGAAAATCTATTGAATAATGACAACACAATAAGAGAATCTATTGAATAATACATGAAAACATATATTTTTTTTAATTTAAAAAAATAGCTTTTTATGTAAACAAAACGATTAGGTGTAGGTAGGTACAAAGTTTCCAGTATATGGATATATTAAATAAATATCATTAATAATAATTTTTTTAATATCTCGTGCCTATGAAACGGCATGTTTCTATCTGACTCAGCATTATTAAGCGATAATGAACTCTAATGTAGTACTCTCTAGAGCCCATTATCGCATAACATTGCTGTCAGATGGAACCTCGTTGTTCCAAAGGCACGATATCAAACTTCGCATTTCAGAATATATTATATTATAAAATTATGATGAAAAATATTATATTTTGGAAATTAATTATTATTTTATTCCCTACCGTAATTTTTTACGATCCGCAATAAAATGCGTTCGATTTTCACGGCCATAGAAATTAATTTAATTAACACTTCGCACGTTATTTGATCAACAATGTTATAGTGAAGATATTTTTTAAACATATTATGTAAAGGTCTATGAGACTTTGAACTCGTTAAAAATAATCATAAATTGTCAACAGTCATGACTTTAGCATTTAGAACTGATGTAATTTGTGATTTTTCGACAATAATTTACTATAACTATTAAATAGTGAAAAAATAACATTTGTAGTACCCTTTGCAATACACGCAAACAGTACCCCTAAAAACGTTGACATCGTCATACATGACAATAAGGAACTCCAGTGAAAAATGTAATGGCTTTAAAAATATGTATTCATATCGATCAGTAAACGCCGATTCTAAATATGCAACTTTTATTATACGAGTATAATAGGTGATGTGTACCCGGCCTTACTCTGGTACAATATTTGATTTGACAGCGAAAGTAACTATCTCTCAATAAAGAAACATTCATTTGAATATTTTATTTCATTCCAAATGTTTATTTTTTCAAAATGGATCTAAATCATAAAGTTTTTGAGTAGGTACCTCTACTCGTGTTTTCCATTTTTAAAATATTCTATCCATAAAACCTTCTTCTTTTCAATATGCAATCTGTGGCTAACCAGATTGTTACATCCATGGGCTAACCAAAATAAAACATAGCGGGTTCAATGTTTTTCATACTAATTTTAAAACGTTATAGAAACAGTTTTACGTATTGGATTCATTCAAACTATTTTCTAAATCTTTCCGGCACTAATAAAAACACAACTGTGCTATTTTCCGGATTTTTAGGATCAGCCCCTAGATAAACCCCATATGTAAAATTACCTGTAAATGTTTTCCTTTAAATAAACCCTGACTAGAAAGCACACATCTCTCATTCGAGTAGTTAGTTACCTTTCCCGATATAAGGCTGGGGCCGGCCATACGATTTTGAGATAAGAGATGAGATGCCTTTACCAGCTGAGGTAACCATGGTGGAACCTGAGATCAGCCCTGCTTCTGGCCTCGAGGTGAGTTGAATTGTCTTTCTTTCTATCACTGGCGGCCAACGTGGGATGTTGTCTAGTCCTTCTTCCTCCTTTCTTAACACTGACGCCCACGTGGGTGGTTCTAAACACTGACGCTTCCTCGTGGGGCCATCTTAATACTGGAGCCACAACGTATTTATATATAGAATAATTCCATAGTGTGGTCACCTTCTACAAAATTCATATTCATAATGTACAAAGAATTTAAAAAAAAAAATGTTTTATAAATTTTAAAGTTAACATACCTTTGGAGCACATAAATTATTCATCGTTAATGAATATTTTAAATATTCCAACTTTAGAAAACAGACGGAAAACTAACGACCTAACCTTTTTATTAAAATTATTAAATTGTAAATTCGATTGTTTTGAACTCCTGCATTTAATCAACCTATACATACCTAAACGAACTACAAGACAAACATTAACATTTTACATATGTATATCCCGTTCCAACTATAGTTAGCATTCCCCAATTCAACACTTACCCAGTCTTGGTAACAAATTCTTAAATGTCGATGCATTTGACAATAATCTAAACATGTTAAATTTCAAAAAAAGTATGAACGAATTATTTCCACATAGTTTACAAATTATTCTTAAGTACAACTTTTTACATTATTTACTCAATTGTTATTAATGTTAATATTGACTTTGTGGATATTCTGGATATTGTGATATTTATATTTTCTATTCCTTTAAATTCCTGTGTATTTTTAGGTTTGGTGCAGTTTTTTTTCTTTTTTCAAGTTTAATCAACTTTTGTGAATGTTTTCTCTTTTTATTTTTTATATAATTTAAAAATGATGTACTTGTATGTAAAAGACCTCTGGGCGTTTAAATAATAAAAAAGTTTGATGTTGGTTTTACGAGAACGGGTCATTTCGCCGATTTGTTCTTGTAGAATTCGGCTAGTATGTGGAAAGAGCTACCGGCATCTATCTTTCCTCTTGTATTTAATCAGGGCCTCTTCAAAGCTCGCCTGAACAAATTGCTTCACTACAGCTCTCTCCTTAACCCGCCTCACAACGTTGCCAATTTGGTGGCGATATAGTTTCTCTGTATGTGATCCGTACAGACAGGGGCACCCCCGTAAAAAAATTAACATATAGTATACAACAATAATATATACGGTGTTTTCGTAAAATTCAAAATTGATTTTGAATAATTATTAAAAAAACCTCTCAGATCAAACCACCGTGTTCAGCGCCATTGCGAATTAACGTGAATCGATTGACAACTATAATTGTAAAGTCCATCTCATCAAAATCATATGAAGGGCTGAGCCGTCTTCACTTTTCGGGCAAAAAGGCGATGGGAAGTAATGCAAAATCATGTGTTTTTGGATTGAAAACGTGATGGCCTAGAAATATTAAAGATGATTTAATTAAATATTGTAAGTAGAACACACCTTGGCCTGTCAATGGCGCTAATTAAAATCTTTAAAAAACACTTTCAGCAGTGTTATGTTAGTGTTACAATAATATGTAAAGTTTTTTTATTTATTTATATTTTAATAATTGTTACAAAATTAACATGTAATGGAAATAATATAAGATATAATCTATTAGTATTATTATTATTACTACGGCAATGAAAAGAACTGGCCCTTGAGTTTGGTGTAGGTTAGAATACATAGTTAAACATAATAAACAGGGCTATACAAGTAATGAATATTAAGTACTAGAAACTAGGTAGCATTAATGGATGTAAATATGGCTTAATTTTTTTTTATATTCATTAGATTATTTTTGTTTAGTTCTTTTGGAAGATTATTAAAATATTTTAACACTTTGTAAATATAACTTTTTTTATTTTTTTACAATAACTGTATCAAAAACCTACAACAACTATTTATTCCACGTTTACACTTGCCAACAAACAATTCATATCAATATTTAAAAGCATTATGTGCTAAACGCGCTTTTTTCTAAAATATTTAAATTTGCGCCATCTGTAAGCGCGTATTAAGTTTTGTTTACCCTTAAGTGAGACGTAAATATTGTGAAAAAAAAACTACATTAATTATAGGTCATGACTCAGTATCGTAATCATTTCACCTGATTCAGCCATGTATCCTGGGTGAAAATAAATACAAATTCATAATCCAAATTTTTTTAAATTCATATATGTCAAAATAAAGTCAATTTTATTACTGCGGGGTAATGAACATATTTTATTACCTTTCGCTTCCATATTTATGCACAAGGCGTCGTTGTTATTTTACAGACAAATTTTGAATCAAATTTACATAAGAAATTTTGAATTAAATTTACATAAGAAATTTTAATATATTGTTTAAAATTTGCTAACGATGTAAACACGCTCATTAGTGGAGTTTTGAAAGCAATGAATTACTATTGGTCAAATAATATTTGGCGTAATTGAAAAATAAACCGTACATTGCATAGATAAACAGCACAATAAAATTAATTAATTAAATAATCACTTTGTATTCACCACTTTATTAATATACATAGATATCAACATGTTTCGAAAGCGAAGATTTCTTCATCAGGAATATATATAGAATATTATTACTAGTATTCTATATATTCCTGATGAAGAAAGCATCGCTTTCGAAACATGTTGATATCTGTAAAGTGGTGAATATAAAATTATTTTTTATGTGAATACCGCACAAGAGTCCCAACTGCTCCCAACCGTCTGGAACCAGTGAGACTATGAGAATAATAAATGAGAATACTATTAAAGCGAAATAGATATTCAAAGGTTGCTAAAATGTTAAAGGAATTAAATTGGCTAACAGTAAATCAAATGCTGACATTGAACGTATTGATTTTTATACATAAAATCAGAAACAACTTGTTACTAATATATTTCTCCAAAAAAATTATTTACAACATGGACATTCACAGGCATAATACAAGAACGTGTAAGGATATTAGGCTACCGAAAAAGAACAAAGCCAATGCGCAAAATAGTATATTACATAAAGGGATGAAATGCTATAATGCTCTGCCGGACCCAATCAAAAGTGAAAAAATTAATAAATTCAAAATAGATTGTAAAAAACACATTAAGTTAAACAAGAAAAAATCATTAGTTTTAAAATTACCATTATCTATATGTAATATTATAAGAGTTATAATTAGTTATTTTGTAAACTTAAATGTACAAATAACTAAAATAAAATAAATAAAACAAAACAAAACAAAAACTATGGCATCCCCTATTGGGCAATGCTGTGAGGGTAAAGCTATTGGGGAGGGGAAGGAGAAGGGGAAGAGAAGGGTGGGGAAATACCTGGCTATTTAGATCTGGTTACCAAACACGGATAAAAGCCATTTCAAGCAACGTTTCAATTCTGACTTGTAGTATTTCACCAGGGCGATACTGAGAGTGTCTTCAACTCTGGAACGTGCGCAAATATACTATATATTATTTTTAAATGAATTAATTGTGAAACAACACAAATTAATTAAATAAAATTTATTGGCGCACGCCGGGATTTGAACCCGCGGCCTTCGGATTCGTAGTCGAGAGCCTTACTCCTCGACTATGAACCCGCGGCCTTTGGATTCGTAGTCGAGAGCCTTACTCCTCGACTATGGAGGCCGTTAATTAATTTATTAAAGTGAATACCAATCTTTTGAAGAAATTATAAATTATTCTATTTTACATTAATTGAGGATAAGTAGTCTGCTACTAAAATTGTCGTCATAAAGAAACAGGTGTGGTTTAAAACATTTAAGGCAGCGATAAACGCGTTGAAGTTCATACAACATTCTGAAAAATCCAATCTTATGCTTCGTACACTGAACAGAAAATCCCTAGAAGTGTGAAAAAATCGACAATCGCAACGTTACATAATACTTTTCGACTGCTGGTCCGCAAACCAGTCGATGAAATTGATTATCTACTCAAGAAAGAATTTCAAAAAAGGAAAATACGACAATATTTTTTTTATTTGTTTTTAATTTTCATTGTCTCCATAAAACAGTTATACAGAAATATATTACAGGTGATTAATAATAAATAGATGAGAAATGGTAAAAAAATATATACATAGAAAAGTATTAGGAAAAAAAATAGTATGACAAGAGTGAAAGGTTGATATGAAAAGTATAAAAGCCATGGAGGCAGTTTGACAACTATTTTATGACGACATGGGTCAAAAGATAGTAAAAAAACTGTCTGCAAGTGACATTGGAAATGTCAACGGTCAATGCAGTTTAGTCGCTCTGCTGATTGGCGTATTCTGGTAAGCAGAAGTTCTCCATTTCGGAGCATAAAATAGTGCATGGGATCTCCCACAAATAAACTCGTTAGGATATAAGCTTACCCTTTTCAACATAGGTAGGTGGATTACATATGGTTTCAGAGATTAACTTTAAAAAACGTAAGTAGCTGAGTGGACAAATGGTCGAATTTTCACGAAGGCGTTATGGATTAAATTCCTCTGTTAACAATTTACAATTAACAATGTACGGTTAAAATTAAGGTAGCACGAGTTTTCCAATGTTGTCAGATTGTCTTTCTTTAAAAAAAAATAATTTCACACGAAGCAAGATAAAATTTACCTTAGTTCTTGCACAGAGACACGCCCACAATACACTTTTCGGTTTATTTTTGACTATTGTCATACATATAAGATTATGTTGTATTTATTTAGGAGTTCCTTATAACTAGCCGAGTCTTAGCGAATATGGAAAGTGAAATCTATGTGGTGGCATTAGACATATGGGGGTACCGTTCCGAAGCCCGCGGGCACATTTTAATAAATTATAAAACCAGTTAAATTTTGGCAAAAGTAAACTGGTTTATAGCGTCACGTTACAGTATTTTTGTTGTATCATAACGCGATGTTTTCTCTGTGACTGTAACTTACATAATAGGAACATATTATGGTTTGGAACTGTGTTATAATATACGACTGAATATCAAAAGCAAGATCAGTATTATTCTCCTACATTGTATACGTTTCTTGGTAAATGAAGCATGTAGAAATATATATAACTAACTGATGTACCCGGTGTTGCCAGGGGTTATGAATGGTTTGGAGTAAAGTTTTGAGGTTGTGATGTGTTGCCCCTACCCCTACCCCTAACTCTACCACTACCAATAGGTCCTACCCCTTCCTAGTAATTTGCCTCTTATTTCGAAAGTGTGCAAAATTTCATCGAGTATCAAAATTCTGCTTTTCGGTGGGAAAGGAGGATGGATGTGGCTTTTCAAAATCACGTATAAACAGTGTCCTTTTGTTTTGAAGGTCAAGTGTGTGAAAATGTTATCAATAATAATAATAAAAGTAATTAGATGATTTGTATAGCGCCGTTGTTGTGAAAAATCAATTTAAGGGAGCTGTTCAAAAATTACTTCATGTTCTCTACTTAATTATGCACAAACAGATACAGAAACACATACTTAACTGACAGGTCGCTTCAGATGAACACAGTTTTATGAGAAAATTTAAGCTTAGAGAAGATATGATTTTTACATTTGCTATTTTATCCTCCCTTTCTATTGATATTACATTTATTAGAAGATTGGTGGCACAAGAATAGTTGGTATTTATTTTAAATATTTATAATATATAGGACAGGAGAATATTTATAAAATGACCTTAAAAAGCTTAAGAAGTTTTTAATTAGATGTTAACATTTTTTTACACATTTAGTTATTTACAGTGTTGCGGACTGTGGACGAATTTGCGCACCGGTGCGTGAAATTTTTTTTCTGATTATTTAAGTGACTTTAGGGCTTAATCAAGCTCGGAATAAAATTGTCTATTTGTGTACAAAACAAACAAACAAACGTCGCCCGGGACACTCTTGTTTATATATATAGATATGCAGGTTTTTTAAGAATGGTTCTTGCGATTATGGATGAGTGTATTTTTGAGTCGTCAATGGCTTGATAATTCCAACTACTCTAGAATGGATGATACATATTAAGCACAGCTTCCTTAGAATATTCGTGGCTGAGTTGACATCCCAGGAGTTGTGAGTTAAATTCCTCGGCTGGCCAAGTCCTCCATCATGCTGCAAGCAACATCTGACATTTTTAAGATATTTTAGAGACTTCGGGTACTATCCTCGGTTATATGTTATACCATCAGCCTTCTTATCGGTAATGCTGGGTATCAGTAGCCTTGCCAACAGACGCTGCTTTGCTTATAAAGGTCTATAACCTCTTAAACGGTCATATCAGCAATCCAGAATTATTTTTAAAAAATGCCCATTATGTCCCTGAAAATTTGACTCTAGCGCGCTTGCACAGACCTTTCCTTGTTCCGGAATGCAGAACTAATCCACCATTAGTAATACCCATCGGAATAATTATCATGTTTTTAAATGAGCTAATGTCTGATGTCGACATATTCCGGGTTAATATTGTTAAATCCAGAATACTGAGTAAGTAAGTGTTTAACAAACATTGTTAACAAACTAACAATGCAATGTAATTTCATCGTCGGCTCATAAAGCTGAGTGACACGTAACTCAATCTGATCAATATTACTCAATAATATTACATTTTTTTGGTACTTAACTTAAACGCATTTTTTTCCTCACAGCACCAATCATAATCTGTTTATACTTAATTATTTTACTTTTTTCTAGGTATATTATATTACCGTGCTGTCAATACTAGCTTTTTTTCCCTTCTATTTTTTTGTATAATGGCTCTTAATGTGAACTAAACTTGTCAATTTGACTGTCCTAAAAGGAGATTTGTTCCTAGTTGGGCAGTCAAAGCTTTCTTAAATGTTGATGTTAAATAATGTGTGTTTCAAATAAATACATATTATTATTAATTAATTGTCATTGGAATAATTTCTGTAAATTTACATTTAAAATAAACTAAATAAATAAATCTTCCGCTTACTGTGATGGCAGTAGGAATTTTTCTAATATTGTCAGATTATTCGTAACCCGGGAATGTTTGTCTTCCTTTTAAAAAATAATGCAATGGGTTCACGTTTTGGGAATGACTTTCCATTAGGTTTGAGGTCAGAAAGCAACACGGAAATCATGATTTTAAAAAATCTTTTTAGTGGGGGAATCCAACTAACAAGATGTATAGCGCCGTTGGGGTGATTTTATCACTAAAAGGTGCTAAAGAAATAACAATTATATGTATTGACGTTATTTGATGTGTTTTTACCTCGGATCATAGAATATAACATGATCTGAGGTTTTTCCGTTAATTATCATTATTTTGCGAATTTGGGAAGTATGTTTACGAGAGATAGAAAGACTGATAGGGATATTGAAAGGGGGGTGAATGCTGAACTTCATTAACGAAGGACTGAACGCGGTTGGCGCTAACAAAAAGTTGTCCAAAGAAGCGAAGCTAGCAGTCCACAATGGAGTGCTGATACCAACTCCAATGTATGGCAGAGGCATAGAACTGGCAGAGGAAGGATGAAAAAAGAATGAATGCTGTAGAAATGAGATATGTGGTACAATAGTGCATGATTGTGTGAACAAATTTTAGATTCGTAAAGAATGCAAGGCTGATGTAAGCGTAATGAGTAAGATTGAGAAAGGAACGCTTAAATGGTTTGGGCACGTAGAGCGAATGAACGAAGAAAGGAATGTAAGGAGAATATATGACGCGAATATGAATAGAAAAAGCCGGGGAAGCTCGAGGAAGACATAGGTCTCGATATGATCGTTCGAGTGAATCAAATACTTGAGTCGGGCCATGTCAGAAGTCGGAATAACAGAAGAGAATGTATGAGACGTTATGTGAATGTGAATGAAGCAATAAGTGTATGCCAAGATCGAGTCGTTTGGCGGTCCGTCCTCTCTGCCTACCCCTGCGGGGAAACGGCATGGTGGTTAGTTAGTTAGTTACCGTTATTTAATCATAGACTCAATCGTGTCCGATTACAAATGACTACAAAGGGGATCCAAACGATAATTTACGTCTCCTTTAACGAAATCAATCTGCCCAACAAGTCTTCCATCGATATGTTTGGAGGTCAGGCACGGGGGCTTTATCGAAGACCCAGTTCCCAGTTCCGGTTGTTTTTGAGGATAAGACATTATCCTTATCCTCAGGCTTAAGGACTATTTTCTTAACAGGTGATGACAGGTGTAATTTAGTAATTTGTCGCACAAAAATGCTATTAAATGAACCGAATTAACGAAATTGTGATGTTTGTAAAGTGCCTGTGCGAAAAGCCCGAAATATCAGATAAAAGGTGGTTTAAATTTAAGAAATTATAATAAACTATTAATGATACTATGATAATTTAACCATAAACTCCTTCAAAAATGTATTGTCATTGACATGGAATCAAAACCGCAGTTAAACAAAATGTCTTTTATTCTATGGATAAGGAAAATATCTTATTATCCTTAAAAAAACTGGAATCGGGTCCCAAAAGTACGGTAGCCTCTCAGAAATTAGAACTTTAAAAGGGCCCAGATTAAATGCGGGAGCAACAACGAATGCAAAAGTTTAGCCACATACTCGTACGAGCCGTTTTACATAAAAAACGAATCGCAGAAATAACCGTTCTTAGTTGAGAGCGACATAGTCCTACTGGTTGAAAGCAGTAGTACTCTACTGGGACATCAAAAAAAAAATTAAAAAAGCCCCTGTCTTAAAATGCCAAGTGGATTTTTCGCAAAATTTTCCCGACATCGTATTTTAAAATAAGGTTCAAGGTAAATGGCGAATTTATGCGGACTCGTTTCTCAAATTGCTGGCGGAAAAAAATGCAAGGTCAGTAATATCAAACACAGTAGAAATATGACAATACCTCCAGCTTCTGACATTTCTCATACATTGAGATGGCAACATGCTACACTAGCGCCTCTAGTGGCCCCCGTTGGCAAAATTAGGTTTTTTCATACTTTTTTTTTTAAAAAGAAATGCGATTTGTTAAGCAAAAGAAGTCTAAAAATAAGAAATTAACGAAAATTCCTAACAAATTATTAAATGAGTAATTTATTCCTTTTCTAAGCCACCAGACCGAGCGCAAGCGTCGAGCGACGAGGCTTATAACTGTTAGAACAAACATAATACCCTCTTTAATATTGTTTTTCATTTATGAGTAATAAAATAATAAATCATATGTAGGTGACCTAATATTTATTTTTGGAATTTTCAATTACTTTAATTTATTAAGAATATGTTTCACGGAAAATCTATTAAAATGTATGAAAAACCAATTCGTACAACTCGGGCCGTTAGAGGGCGCTAGTTTAGTACGTTGCAAACAAATCTAAGGTCTCCGTGGTTGAGTGGTTACGATCCATGGCTACGAATCCAGAGGTCACGGGTTCGAATCCCGGGGTGCGTAAGTAAATTTTCTTTGATTATATTGTAATATTTTTTTATTTATTGATTAAAAATAATATGTAGTATATTTGCGGCACATTCCAGAGTGGTAGATACTGTCAGTATCGCCCCAGTGAAAGACCATCATTCAGAATCGAAACATTGCTTGAAATGGGTTTAGCCGTGATTGGTGACCAGATCAGAATAGCCGGGTACTTTCCCACTTTCATCTCCCCCATCTCATTCCCCTCCTCAATAACTTTAGCCTAACAGCTTACTCCAATTGGGGATGCCATAGTCTTACTGGCTCCAGACGGTTGAGAGTAGTTGGGACTCTTGTGTGGTATAAAAAGTATTTGATAATATCGACAAACCATAAAATGTTTAAACAAATCAGTTTAAACAAATCAAATTTTTATAAATTTTTTGAGGGACTTGAGCTTTAAATCTAGATTATAAATTTATTCCATTTCATATTCCGTATATGTACACCCGCCAAAAAACAATTCATCTCAATATTTAAAAGTATTACGTGCTAAAAACTTTGAAAACCAACAAAGACACTGCCAGTGTATGAGCAACCGAATTTAAAAAAACAACATCGCAGTTGAAAATGGATTAATGGTTTATTTTTAAAAGAATTTGATATGCAAGATATGGCCATAATGTGCTGAAAGTAAAAACACAAATTTATGAATGATGACCGTGTAAGATAATATATTGTACATATTTGTAAAAAGCATTAACTTTGTGGCTCGCCATAATTTACAATAAAAAACACATAAATTTGTTGGAGACCACTTTTATTTTATTAAAACTCTACCGGTTTCTAAATGAAATGATTCATATGTGCGTGTAAAAACTCATCCGCTTAAGGAAAACTAAGTCTTAATATATTTAAAGAAAACTGACCGTTTGAATCTCGTTTTATGGCTGTCATAAGAAGTGTTAATAATCATAATAATTATAAACCTATTACCCACCCCCACCCTAACGCTGAAACTAGCTGCTTACATAGTCTCTACCTCCTTACTTCCTCTATACTTATAGTATCATATAATGTACTAAGCCACTTATACTCTTTTGTACAACCTGCAGTTATAATGAAACCACAGGTAAAACTGTTATTCATTACGCTGTAACTACTTACTTATATTGTACCTACTTACTTCTTTTACATTCTAATTATTATTGTACGAACTATATTATTATAATCCGTTGTATAACTATGTGATAAATGTATCAACATGTAAAAGAATGTAAAAGAATAAATAAATAATTCAATCAAAATCCTGCTATTATGAAAAAGTGCTTCAAATTATGCTGAAGGCAAAGTTTACAGTTTAAATATGTCATCAAGAAGTACCAAAATTCTATATATAGGGGGTGGGAAATGGGGAAGGGGGTGGTTTTTAGAAATCGCATGTAGACAGTGACCCTCCTCTTGTTTCGAAGGTTAAGTAAGGAAAATTTCATCAATCTTGGAATAAAACTGTAGATTTGTATACAAAACAAACACAAACCGCCCGCCCAAAATATTCTTGTTTATGTAATGTATTTATTTATTTGTAAGAAACAAACAGCTTATAATACAGATTTATGTTCAAAGAAAGTTTAACAAAGAGTAAACCAACAAAGTTTCTTGTGCTGCCAGTGGTTAATTACAGATGTTTTATTAGAAAAAACAAAAAAAAGAAGGAAGGGGAGAGGAAGAGGAAGATAGGATCGGGACAGGAGATGATCTCGATACATAATAGAAGACAGGCTGAAGTACCCGGCGTTGCCTGGGGTTATGAATATTTGTGTTTCCCCAACCCAGTAATTTTCCTCTTATTTATAACGTCAAACGAGAAAAATTTCAACAGGAAGTACCAAAATTCTGTTTTAATGGATGGGAAAGGGCGATGGGGGGGGGGTTTCGAAATATCATGTAGACAGTGGCCTTCCTCTTATTTCGAAGGTCAAGTGTGCAAAATTTCATCAATCTTGGAATAAAACTGTAGATTTCTATGGAAAACAAACACACCGCGCGCCGGGGCCTTCTTCTTTGTATGTATAACAGTGACACATTTTTAATAAATGAATTAAAAATTTACTTTGCATTCACTCCTTTATTAATATAAAGATATCTACATGTTTCTAAAGCGATGCTTTCTTCATCGGGAATATACATAATATTAAAAATAATGTCAAATATAGACAAATGATAAAAATAGAATAAAATAATGTAAGAATAGACAAATTATAAACATAAACAAAAATTTATTAAAGTAGGTAAGTAATTAATCAAAACTGTTAATGTACGAATATTACTGATGAAGAAAGCATCGCTTTCGAAACATGTAGAATCTGTGTATATTAATAAAGTGGTGAATACAAAGTAATTTTTGTTAATTATTTTTTTTTTTAATAACGAGGCCACAAAAGTGAATAGCAATCTTTTTAAGAAATTATAATACATTTTTGTTACATATTTACACATTTTTTTCATAATTTTCATTACGTGTTTTAAATTAGTTATTCCATGTAGTTAAACTAGTTTTTTGGTTCTATTTATCGAGGTCTTGTGATGTAATATAGATAACGGACCTGTGCCGTGTTGGATATTAATTGGAAAGTGGTCCATGAGGAATTTAACACTTTTATTGTCAATACAATTTTACTTGATTGTGACGTTAAAAATCATGAATGCGGTATTTTTTTTCAATTCTGTAACGAAGGATAAGTTATGACGTAACTTTTGACGAATTAAATTATTCAAAACAAAAATGTTGGTACTAAAAAAAAACCTAATCATTAGAGTGGCTATAAAAAGGCGGCCAGGACATTCAAGGCCATCCGTTGTTCATTAGATACAAACATGTTACTACAATGGACGTCAATCAAAGGAGGATATGTTAATTCCGCAAAGAATTGTTATTATGAAATTTTTTTAAATATTTTAAATCAATCTATAGTTAAAAGATAACTTTATTAAAAGGCTGAATAACCTCTGAGAGGCCCACGTCTTTATTGTAAACTTCAACTGTACAGCAACATAGAATTAAAGATTAACTTCTAGAAAACCAAGGACATGTAGGAATATAATACATACTTGGGTCTACTTCTAAAACCAGGAAAAGAAACCATGGACCAAGTGTGAACCTTCTCCAATAGTATAAACTGAGAAGGTGACTTGTGATAATAAAAAAACTTAGGAGGGATTTAGTCAATAATTTCTACTGTCACCTCCATTTCACCAGAAGTCAGGAGGAAAATAATAAGATTTTATGACGATTATGTTAATTTTTTGAGAGTTGCGAGAGATTGCGTTTATGAAATGATTTTTAAAAAAATAAGTAAACGAAATTCAGATACAGCAACAAAACATAGACTGAAATATCCCCATCCATAAAGTGAACTGCATTATACTCATAAGTTAAGGATAAACTAAATGTAATACGCGCTCATAGATGGCGCTATTTAATGTTAAAAAAATATATACACTTTTATCATGAAATGCGTTTAAATATTAAAATGAATTGTTTGTTTGTCGGTATACATACGGAATGTGAAATGTATTAAATTATTATTGTAGATTTAAAGCTGAATTCCTTCAAGAAACTTATGTTCAGTGTTAAAATACTTTTTTTTCATGTTTGTAATTTATCCATTCCGTGTGTACACCAGCCAACAAACAATTAATTTTAATATTTCAAACCATTTCATGCGAAAAGTGATTTTTTATAAAATCTTAAGAATTAACGACATCTGTTATCGCGAATTTACATAATAATTTTATGTTTCACCTTAACAGTAAAAAATATTAAATTTAAATCTGAAAGCATCGTATTACATATACCATTTCTTAAAAGCTGAAGTTTCATCTACTCCCATTTAACAATTAGAACTTGTGCGCACAAGCAAAACCAAAACTGAATAACTGCAAAAAAAATTATGTAACCTTTACTCATCCTAATGACCTTGCTGGAGAATGCTAAGTCATATTGTGTCGATTAGCTAATGTTAAATGGGTACCTAACTTTATTGCAACTGCAATTTATTTTACTGTACAGCTCGGCAATGAAATGTAGACATTTAATAATGTGGAACAATTTTTTTTTTCTATGGCATAACCAGGCTACTTAATTTGTCCTTCAAATTTGTTTTACAAATTTTTAAAAAATCACATTCGAATTTTACAGTTCATTTTAAGAAAACAATCCCAAACAACATAACTGTTATATTAACGTTTTATTAAATTAATAATTTTGATTTGTGGAGTAGATTATGTTTTACTTTGATTCAACATCTAATAAATGGGTATTTTTATAGATAAATTTCCGTTTAATTATCTTCCTTGTAAAGCGTTAAACAATAAAAAAAGTGTATATATAAAATTGTTTTTGAGTTTTTAAACCTCTTTTCGGAGAGTACCACTAATTTCTGAAGACCTTTTAGAGTAAAAAATATGCACTTGGATCACTTTTTTAAACATACTTTAATTTTCCTATGAGCCATTTTGGTGTTGTCTTCTAAAACCTTTTGAACGATCTCGGCGCCCTCATTTTTTGTCTACTTTTAAATGTTAGGCTATACGTATAACTTTATCTGTTACGACAAATAATATCACTTCAAATTTAAATCCCATTTTACTTACCAACATTTTCAAAATTGGAACTGATGTTAGGTATGTGTGGAAATTTTTCAAATAACAAAAAAAGAATCTTATTTAATTAAGACAAGCGATAAAGTACCTACCTATAATTTATTTTACAAGACTGTTTTTGTTCTGTATTTGAAATGATATATATTTTTTAAATTCTTTGGTAACAGAAATTCTCAACGTTCATATTGGCAAGTCATTACCTACATCGCTTGATTTATCATTGGTAACAACTAGTAAATACATAAATAAATATTTTAATAAATCAGAAAGAAGGATTTGATAGTATTATTATTATTTTGCCTAGTGTTTGCATAATTACATAATACTTAACTGAAAAAAGTATCGCCGGATGTTACATATCCCTTAACCAATCTTTATTACAATAATACTTTCGAAAAAAAAAGATTTGAAATACTAACAACGAAAACTCGATCTAAAAGTTTTGATGAGTTTTGACTAATGACGTTTCTCGCAAACTATGGATAATGATTTATTTTATCGCATCCGATAGAAAAGAACCAAAAAAAATTATTACCTTCTAAACAAATTACCGGACTTTCTACTCGTAATCTTCCTTCGCAGAAATGCATATAAATAAATGGAAAGTTAAATAAGACAATTTACCTGGTGATTGTTATCTTTACCTGCATATCAGTTATTGTAGGCGCGGTAGGAAACCTATTTAATGTAAATAATAATATCATACTGATATTACTCAGAGCTTAGCACGTACCTACGTAAGAACTGATAATATTTTGTTTTGGAAGTTTTAATTTACCGTGTACTTTTGTTTACTAGTTTGAAAAAAAGTTTTAAAAAAAGTTCTTAAAAAAAGTTTTAAGAACGCTCGTCAATGGCACGGTTGTGTCGAAACCGATAGCGAATTTATTAATCCAAAAATAGCAAAAGTACATGGTAAATTAAAACTTCCAAACAAAATGTCTAGAAATTGTTATATAGTGAATGACGAAAAAATACAAGAAACTGATAATATTGCCCTGTCACGTAAGAACTGAAAAATGTTATTAGTAATTTTTAGACACATTCAATATTGAACATTTTGCAAATCAACATTGAATTTAACCCTTTCGAGGAACGGCTGTGCGGCCTGTTTCATACAAAACTTAATTTTGGATTTGAGGCCAAAATACCCATCCAAACTGAATGATGGAACTTGATTTTAACATACATTAGTCCCGTAGACCGGTATTAGAAAAATATATAAAAATAAAAAATTTATAATTTTTTTTACGTATTTTTTCATCATTGCAAATAAGAAAGACACAGAAAATAAAAAGATAAAAATTGTTAAATAGTACATTCACATTTACTATGTAACGTATAAACCTCTACTGTAAAACGTCCAAATACGTAACGTATCCATTTTCAGTAACTCAGTAACCATCTTTTGTTTTTACTTTCGATTTTCAAGCACTTCAAACAACATCACCTTTTATAAGTAGCTTAAATTAAGGAACCAAGAATAGACGCTACTTCGACGAGCACGCTTCGCCCGCTTGGAATAACAAGGTTCCATCCGACACAGCAATTTCATGTGATAATGTGCTCCAGAGAAAGCAACTTTAAGGCACATTATTGCATAACATTTCTGTGTCAGATGTAACTTTGTTATTATAATGGGTCGGTTTGGTAAAGAAGAAATGGAGAAGTCGTGCAGTGACCCAGGTCAGTGTCTCAGTAATAAGGCTCAGGGTTTTATAATTGGATTTATTGCTTGAAGGGAAGATCAACCTTTTTTAGCCAAGGCCCTGAGCCGAATGGCGCTAATAGCAACTAGAATTTTAAAGATTTTTAGAATAATGAAGATATAATTAATAATCATACAAACCTCTATTACAATCCCATATTTCTTCCAGTCCTTGTTTTGATAATGTGGACATTCTGAAAAGTGGTGAATAAATAATTTTCCTTGCTTTATTAATTTATATTAGGATCATTCGTTGGTTTATTAATGTCTAATTGTTCAAGTAAATTTAAACTAAGATCCTTTATTTCTATATGTAAGGGTTTAGGCTCGTTGTTGTCAAGCGGGACAAATAATATAACACAATTATATTCAATTAAGGAAAAATTGTCATTTAAATACGGGGAAAACACATTATAAAACCTTCCGAATGGAGAATTTTGATTATATTCTGAATAAATCGGTTTTACCGATAATAAATCATTATTTTGAAAAACCCGTCCAAAGTAGAGTTGGGGGGAGTAAATAAAATCATATAAATAAGTCATCACAATGTGGATTAACCTCCGTTTGACAATGATCTTGAACGCCGAAACAGCTGTCACAATAATAAAAATTTTAAAAAAACTTGCAGAACTTAATAATAACATTATTAAATTTTATTAAAACTAAATAAAAAAATAAATGGAGTTCTACGAATTAAACAGTAAATTTATAAGTCCAAATTTCGAATTACGAAGCCTAGAAGCTTGATTGCTCAGGTTACTAAACAGTTGATGTGTTGAAAAGTTAATTTACTGTCGTAAATAACCCCTAGATCTTCGATTTAGTTTAGGCGTTGGACATTTT
The DNA here is from genome assembly GCA_022606495.2 of Halesus radiatus. NCBI lineage: Eukaryota > Metazoa > Arthropoda > Insecta > Trichoptera > Limnephilidae > Halesus > Halesus radiatus. The sequence goes on along the minus strand of JAHDVE020001850.1, from coordinate 89,741 downwards.
TTCGTTAATTTTATATTCAAATGCGTACGGCTTCATTGATCAGGTAAACGAAACGATGTTGCACTTGGGTGTACTAAATATAAAGCAATTTATTTTGGCACAGTTTGAGACGCAATCGATATCATGTTGTTGAAGAACGCAGTCAAGTAGGTTTTTAATTTCCCGATATAGTTTCAAGTCATTTGCAAAAATTGAATATTACGAATGAGTGATGACTAAACCAATTTCGTTAATAAAAAGCAGGAATATAAGCGGTCCAAGGAGAGATCCCTGGGGGACTCCGGAAAAACCACGAATTCAATAGAAATGAAACCCTTATACAAAACTTACTATCTACGATTCCGGAAGTATGAAGCAAAAAACAGAATTTAATGGAAAATCCAAATTCAGCTAGCTTATTTAGATGCCTTTACACTAGAGGCGCCGAGGCGCTCACTAGTACTGCCGCCAATTCAGTCATCGCAGTGGTCTAAGAAGTTGACTTTCAGTTACGAATCACTCAATGACATGCTGTGCGGAGTAAATCACATAGAAAAACATATTTTATTTGTATATTCTAATCTAATTACTTCCATTTGAAAATATTTTCAAAAATGTTTGCCATTCCCGAAGAGTATATCGGTAGTTCAAGCAAATAATATGCAAAACCCACGCGCAAAAAGTCGGCCACCACGCAAAAAAGATGCCAAATGATTTTATAGTAAATCAGGTCAATGCTACGATGTTACGCCACTTTCCGGGCTCGGCCAGCAAAGCCTTACATGAATAGTAAGTATAACATATTGTATAGCTAATGTGTTTTGATTGATGGGTGCCAACTAGGTTGATGTAATATGATTGTAAATGATCTGCATCCATCATTAGTCGTATAAAAACGTGCATAAATCGATCAAACGTGAAAATAAAATATTCTTCCTTATTTTGTCCGATCCAGTTACAAAAAAAAAAATTTGATAGGAGTTGAAAAAAAGAGGAATAAAAAAAATGTATTTCATGAGCAATAATTAAAAAATACTAGCTTTTTGCCCGTTGAACCCAATGAACGTGATTAAATTATATTATTATTCCAAAATTTTAATTTAATACATTATAATTGCAAGTTGATGCTTAATATTTAATTGGCTGATTTGTACCCGGCGTCGATCGGTTTTTTTTTTTTTTTTAATTTATGAAGTTGTGAATCTTGCTTGTTCTTTTGGTGCCATAATTGATTTGACAACGAAAATAATACCTTGTGAAAACTTTTACTATCACTAAACATTGAAATAAAAACACATTAATTTGAAAATTTTATTTCTTTCCGAACATTATTTTTCAAAACATATCTACGATCGTATATATAATTAATTGTTTTTGTGTTCGTAGAAATCCATTTAATATATTTTTTTTAAATTTAATGTAAATCAAATTAATTAATGTGATTATTAAGTCCATTGTGACAGCTGTTTCGGCGTTTGAGGCCATTTTCATACTGTGGTTAATCCACATTGTCACGACTTATTTATACGATTTCATGATTAACCACAGTTTTAAAATGGCCTTAAGGTGATTTTCTCACGAAAACGGCGCTATAGAAATAATCCATTTATTATTATTATTATTAAACGCCGAAACAGCTGTCACAATAATGAAAACTAAAAATACTTGTAGAACTTAATAATAACATTATTAAATTTGATTTATATTAAATTTAAAAAAAATACGTATCTATATAATAAAGTTCTTAAGTAGATACCTACTTGTGTGTTCCATTTTGAAAATATTCTACCCAAACAAACCTTAATTTGTAATCTGTGGATAACCAGAGTGGTATATCTATGGGCTAACTTCAATACAACATGGCGGGTTCAATGTTTTTCATACTAATTAGAGTACAGAGTAGTTTAAAAATAACATCCAATATGTAAAACTGTTGCTGTAAGGTTTTTAAATTAGTATGAAAAACATTGAACCCGCCATGTTGTATTGAAGTTAGCCCATAGATATACCACTGTGGTTAGCCACAGATTGGGTAGAATATTTTCAAAATGGAAAACACAAGTAGATACCTACTTAAAAACTTTATTATTTAGATATATTTAAAAAAAAATAAATGTTTGGAAATGAAATTTTCAATTATATTCATTATTTCAAATTATTTCAAATATTTCATTGTAGAGAGATAGTAATAGTCGTCACAAGGCATTACTTTCGCTGTCAAATCAATTATGACACGCAAACGACAAGCAAGAATTCACAACTTCATAACTTTATTCCAAAAAAAAATCCCGAGCAAGGCCGGGTACACGGTACCGGGTTATTGTGGATTTTTCTCAGATTTGACAAAGAATACCTAACATTTATCTTTGACAAGAAAACCAAAGAGATTTAAAAGTGATAATAAACTAACAGTACGAACTGAGAGGTTATGCAACAGAAGATGCACAGATTATACAGGCAGAAGCATTGCGCACGTGAACTCGAAATTTAAAAATAGAGCTTAAGAATTTCTATTTTCATTGTTGAGAATTTATTGAAACTCCGGGGTGATTGACTCGATTCGTAATGTCAGTGCAGAGAAGTTGGGCGTTGTCCCATTCATTAAATTAGTAATATCTTTCATAGAAGATATTAAGATATATACTCTAGAGATATTTCGTGAATTTAATGCACCTTCTATTTCAGAATTATATACTCGTAAAAGAAACGCCTTATATCGAATCTACAAAGATTTTTTTTTTTCAATAAAATTCCATCTACTGTAAGCAATAGATTCAAAACAAATGGTTTAATTGCCATCCCAATGCTATGAACGACCACAGCACAGCACAGCACAGCACAGCACCACTACTAGTATTTAAGTATAAGATGGTACAATATAATATTATCCAAAAACAAAATTAATGTAACCGAAGCATTGAAATATGAACAATTCAAAAACCAAATTAACTTATTAACTGTTTTTACTCTAAATATTACTCTTAGTGGTGTGTCTTTTCGTGTCTCTTGTTTCTTTGTAATTATGTATCATTGATTAAGTTTTTTTTTTACTTTTATTTGATTTATTTGATTATAAGTCCATCTGGGATTTTACATGGTATTTAGAAAATAATATAAAGAGCTATCGAAAATTACAAGTGCATAGAGACTCTAAACGATAAAGTAATGAACAATCTTTAAACAGTGACATAAAATAGAAAAACAAAACAATATTATAAAACAAATCATTAACGCTGGATTATCCAAGCTACATCATTACATATTGCAGGATTCATTAAAGTGCTGGTATAGATGACGTTTTACTGTATAAATGGAGTCCGAAAAAACATCAACAACACCTCCAAACCTGATAGTTGGTTGTGGAAGTGTTGCAGAAATATGTTACAGTTTGTCTTGTGTTCCTGGTCGGTACATTTAATTTAATAGTGGAGAGGATGGCAGGGCTGTCAATTAGGTTGTTAATGATTCTATACAATACAACTAGGTCTAACATAACTCTCCTCTCAGACAGCGTAATCAGATGCAATCGACTCATCAAATAACATAATTAATATTTTCAATTGTAATTTTGAGTTTAAAATTTATATACATAAGAAATTTGTGCTGAACCCGTTCTATATTGTTATTGTATCCACTGTCTGATTATTTGTAATTTTATGTATATTAAATGTGTCTTTATAACGGGATTGTTTTCACGTAGTTTAAACCCAGTATAAATAAAAAATATATAATAATTCGCTTGCAATCGACCAAAAATACCTTCGCGATGGACGCACTGGCCACCCCTGCCATGTAGCGTACACTCATAGCTCTAAGCTATTATAAATAATGTTATTATAATACCATGAACGGTTGTACATGACAGTAGCTTAGCGACACGGTTATGTTGAAGGTGTTGCCATTTTTTGAAAATTAAGTACCGTCCCAAAATAATATTTCTCCTTTATTCCGCATTCAGAATTTCTGCGTAAATATTACAAGCTTCCGTTTAAACGTTTTCAGGAGCTAAAAAAATATGTGTTATTTTTTTTAGATAATCTCTTATCAGATGTCTAGTTGAAAAAGCATTTATATGAAATTTCCTCTATAGAAAAAAAAATCGCAAAGTATGCTCCGAAAAATATAAACAGCACGGAAAATACACAGTGTTTCTTTGAATGCCACTTAAAAGTCAGCGGTTTTGAGATTTTTGTTCTATTCTAAATATGTCGTGTTTTATTAAATATTTTTAAACAATCGCTATTTATGTTAGCACGATCCCTCTTACTTTCGAATATTTAAATAGTATTGTGTTATTTTAGTATTGACATGGTTTGTCTTAACAGCCTTAACCTTTCACATACAGTGCTAGAAAGTTCCGCGAACTCCGGTGCCGTACAGTTAACACATTTTACATTTTCTGTTTTTTAAGCTGGATAAAAATGATAAAATGAATAGTTTTCATTTGTAACTTGCATAAATTATTTTATTAAAACAAAGTAGATATGAAAAACATCGGCCATTAATGCCGGCAGACTGCCGGCTACTACTGACGACCGCGCATCGTGGCACGGCGAACGAAACACCGCATCCATTTCACTCACTACTCCATCACTCGGCAAGTTAGCAACGCACGCAGACATACATTGACTAATTTTTTCAATATTTTAAATATTTTTTTTGTTGCGTTCTATAATTTATATATTATATTGTGATAATTTAGTCCCATAGATAAATGTATTGCTGAGGAATATACCTAAAGCATGAACTCTGTGTTCAGTTTATTTACAGAGATATTGAAATAATAGAGTCAAGGAAAGGAATAATGTCAAGAAAATGTTACGAGTGTTGACAAAACACCATTGCATGGACATGCAACCAGGTACTGGAATTAACATATTATTATATTATAACATATTGTGGAAGGAAGTATTTACCTATGGGAAATCAGACAGGTAAATAATGGTTGTGTGTTTACCTGAATATTTCAATGCTATAAAATGTTAAACAAAAATAACAACGAAAAGAAAGTCCGCCAACTGGAAGGCCAGTTGTTAAAAATATTTTATCATCGTAAGAATCAATTACTTTGTGTTTTGACATATTTACTAAATAAAGCACTGTGTTTTGAACTACAAATTTATTTTGAATTCATCACCAACCGATTTCGCTAATCCCAAGCTTCGTCAACGACCGACAAGCGAATCCGGTCGATGATGAATTAAAAAAATAGTGCTTCAAAATATAGTGTTAAAGACGTTTAGCGTCATCCATTAAACAATAGATGATACTAAACTTGTGCGAATCAAACGAATCTGCATACAAAATTTTCGGGAATTTCGTCAATAATTCGGAAACCTGTTTTTTTTTTTAATTGGTTGTAAAAAAAGAGTTACTGATAATATTACATTAAAGTTATTGGTAGTTTTGGTAGGTATTGTGGGAATTCGAATGGAACAATGCGAAATAATGAGTAATTCATTGACTGATAGCAGTGGCGTGCATTACCTTATAACCAAAGGTAGGCTGTGTGTAGTTTTTCAAGTTTGGTAATGAACGAACAAAGGCATAATATTCCATAATTTCATCAGAGCCTCAAAATTCTTTCAGTTAGATCAAATCGGTTGAACAAAATTATATTTCAGCACATTAATAACCCTATATGTAATACAAATAGACGCACACAATACTCGTCTCAATTTTAATGGAGGATTAATGGTCCCTAAGCATACAAACAAATACGGACAAAGAACTTTAGATCACATGATTCCTAGCTGTTTAAATATATTACCCGCTGAAATAATAAGAAAAAAAAAAAAAAACTATTAAAACTGAACAGCTAATAAATATATTGAAAACTTTGTTAGCTGAAAGAAGCTATTTGTATTGGAAAATAAAGAAATATTATTTTATGTACGATTTTTTGCTGTCGTTTATGTTTTTTTTTTTTTTTGTAGAAATATTTTTGAGTAAGATTCTTGAGAAATATTTATGCTTTATGTTTTTATTTTATATATATATCAAAAATAAAAACATAAAAATATATACAAATATAAAATAAAAAAACATAAAAAACATATGTTACATATATATATGTAACCTTATGTGTATTTATTAGAAATATTTTTGAGTAAGATTCTTGAGAAATATTTATGCTTTATGTTTTTATTTTATATATATATCAAAAATAAAAACATAAAAATATATACAAATATAAAATAAAAAAACATAAAAAACATATGTTACATATATATATGTAACCTTATGTGTATTTATTAGAAATATTTTTGAGTAAGATTCTTGAGAAATATTTATGCTTTATGTTTTTATTTTATATATATATAAAAAATAAAAACATAAAAAATATATACATATATAAAATTATATATATAAAATAAAAAAACATATGTTACATATATATATGTAACCTTATGTGTATTTATTAGAAATATTTTTGAGTAAGATTCTTGAGAAATATTTATGCTTTATGTTTTTATTTTATATATATATATATATTTTATATATATATAAAAAATAAAAACATAAAAATATATACATATATAAAATTATATATATAAAATAAAAAAACATAAAAACATATGTTTCATATATATATGTAACCTTATGTGTAAATTTTGAGTTTGAATAACATGCTCCCGGCAGACAAACTAGAAAAAAGTCCCAGATGCGACTGAAATATTTTTAGTTTCTGTCATTTTATCCGGTTTCATCTTTCATTTAGGTTATGTTGATATTATCTTCTTCAATGATTAAATATTACGATGAGGTTCTTAAATCTCAATAAAAATAATTAATAATTAAAAATACAAAAAAATAGTTTATCGGGACCTTTTGAATTTTTTTTCGTAAAATGTAAATAAAAGAAAAATCAACTGAATAAATGAGAGTACAAGTTCCTTATAAAATTTATTAAAAAAACATGATCAGAACTGACATGACATTTTAATTTCTTTTTATGAGTCGTTTTTCTTAAGGTAGGCACAGCTTTTCAACCTTTATGGACTGGACGCCGCTGACTGTTAGGTAGGTACACTATTATCAACATTTTACTTCGTGAGAATCTGATGATTATTTTAACTGACAACAGCTCTTGGTGATGACGATAAAAGACAACTTCAAAAAGAGAATCAAATTTAAATTAGCGATTATAAATTTTTAATTTGTGAAAGTTATTCATTATAGTTACGTTATTTCCTTACTGATTTATTATATTCTATAGCCTTCAGAACGGTATGTGAAAGGAAATTTTGAATAGTTCAACAGATATATATATATATATATATATCTGTTGAACGGATTGCAATCTTTGGAACACACACGTCAGGTGGGAATGCTGTCCTTGTTCTACCGGTATTTTAATGGAATATGCTCTGAGGAACTAGCGTCATTGATCCTTTCGGCACCGGTCCACAGTCGGGAAACACGCCAAACCTCGCGCCAACAATTGCACACGGTTGACGTTTTGCACATGAGAACGGGTCGCTACTGCGACTCGTTCTCGTGTTCAACAGCTCGGCAGTGGAATGATATGTCGGCCTCTGTGTTTCCTCCCTCCTACAACATGGGTTTCTTCAAGACACTCCTACCTATCCTCTAAAAGACCCTCCACACTGCATCCCCAAAGATGACATAGGCCTTGAGGGAAATTATTTCCCTCAGGGCCTTCTGTGTAGAGTTCTTGTAAAAAAAATCCATTTCATATTTTATGCACCTCCTACCAACAAACAACGAATTTCACAGGAAATCTATTAAAATGTATTAGAAAAAACATTTCCTCCAATACGCGCCGCTAGGGGCGCTAGTGTAACGTGTTGTTATCAAATGTCAGGAGCTGCCATTTACTTACTTAGGAGTATTGTCATTTACAGTATTTGATTGAATGAATACAACAAATATCATCTGCCTCTGTAACTCGGTAGGTTCGAACGCTGGAGCCCACGCACAAAAAAGATAAATTTTGTGATTTGCATTTGCGACTTGTAAAAATATACTCTCGCCTTTGACGTTAAACGCAGAAATATGAATACGCCAAAACTAGACTAGAACAATATTTACACAAGTGGTTGGAAGCCATTTTTGCATTTGAAATTTTGTAGCAAATTTCAACAGACCGGAGTTAGTGGGATCGTGGCTTCCCGAATTGGGAGTTGTGAGGTTGAATCGAGTGGGGAAGGGAAGAAGATTTTTTATTTTTTTATTTATTATTTGGAAAACCAACATTTTACAGTCATTATTATGTATGGTAAATATATTTGAAAAATGAACTAATAATAGGTTTTCACTTAAATATTTAAATTATTCAATTAAAAAAAAAAATTATAAGATTATCCTATGAGGGTAGGATGAAGTGTTAAAAAAGTGTGAAGCGCGGTGAATAAATGTTTTTTGTTTTGAGTTAGTGTTGCATTGAGGTAGGTTTAGTGTGTGGTTTTGTCTGGTTTGTCTGTTAGACACTCTTAACTGAATTCCTTCAAGTAATTCAGGGCAATCTATCACAGAGGTGGCTATTTTTTATAAGAACAGTACGTCTGCGGAATTTCTACGGCTTTCTAGTGACGAAAAACGCGGCTGACTCCTCATGACTCAAGTGTGGACGATAGCCACGAAAATCGAAGTATTGTAGAAAACGGTTTTGTAATTTCGAGTACTTTCTGTATATTATATGTACCTGGGATTCCAGACTTGAGAGGCATACTCCAAAGAACTGCGTACATACGTTAAGTACAGCATTTTCATTGGGTTTACCTTTTTTAAATGTTTGCAGGTTCTAAGTATACAGCCAAGTATCTTGGAAGCTTTTGCAACCATTGATATGGCGGTCAAAAAGTAACATCTGGTCTAACACCACTCCCAGATCCTTGGCCTCCGTCATTTTCATCAGTATTGTGCCAGTAAAGACATCGTCAAAAGAAATAGGGTTATTTCGAGTGAAGCTGATGGCGCGGCATTTTGTTACATTTATTTGAAGGTTTTGTGTACAATGAATATTTAGACGATTTAAATCTTCTTGCATGAGGATACAGTCATTGGTGCTCGTGACAGGAGAAAATATTTTCATGTCATCTCCGTATAATAATGTTCTGGAGTAGTAAAAACATTTTCCAATATCATTCATATTTACATAAAGATGGGGAATAAGGGGTAGTAAGTACATAGCTTACCGGTTCTCCCCAAAAAAAAATTGATTCCACATACAAACCTTTCAGCCTTCAATATCCAACAGCATTAAAAGGCAATTTAGGATCTACTACGTAAGTACCAATTTAGTACCAATAATCTTTAATGTGTCGAGGTCTAATTAGCGTTTATTGCGACCCACGTTCACTGGAAGGTGGAAGACGTTCTCGGTGATTACGCAGAAAGAGTTTTTTATCATCGTCCATTCATCAGTACATATTTTGCAACCGAACAACAATATTAGTAGCTACTTTATGAGGGGACAATCGCAGAGGTTATAAAACAGCGATACGAACACTGACGTCAGAATTACATAGACATGCCCAAAGCAAAATCTACCTGTATCATTTTGACGTGGAGGCAAAGGTCACGTGACATCCATTTTCGCACCAGCCCGGGTCGCGCATGTCGCGCAAAAAAACTCTATCATTTGTACGCTGACTGCCGTCTAATGTTCATCGGAAGATTTTACAAAATAACGCATCGTTATGCATTAAAATGGTGTCAAAATAGAAGTGATAGTGATAATGATCAGAAATATCGCATTATTTCCACAGGAAATCGTTATTCTACTAAATTTTAAGCTTATTCAATATAATTCTTAACAGTTTTGTGAAAAAATCTTGTCAAACTGAAATGACGTCTTAAGTAAATTAATAAACATTTCTAAAAGGATCAAACTAAATACTCCAGCGAATTAATTGATATTAAAAAAATATACCCCAGACAACACCCTTCGTGTAAGTTTTCGCTAAGAATGGCTAATCTGTTGGTTGTAGCCGATGTTGGTTCGGATAACCCAAACTATGTCAAATACGAGCCAATTACTGAACACAGACAACATTTTGAAAAAACTTCAACATGATATCATTATTTTGTTGTTAAAGTTGTTCTAATTAATAGATGTGCCAACAGATGGCACTGATTGCTACATTTGCTGCCATTACCGAAAAGCACCGCATTTTAGACACTAAGCCAAACCAGCGCACACTTGTACGTTTGAATATGTAGAATAGAGTTAACATTTAAATATGACGTGTACATAATTTTATATACTTAGTTCCTGCCTTTCACACGTTCTAGTGGTGCGGTCGGAGTGGCGCTCGCGGCGCTGCGATTCATGGTTTGTACGTCGCGCGTATTTTTGAAAGTGGCGATTGATTTCTTGCAATAATTTTATGCATTTTAATATTAATATATATTGCGCATGCGGGCTAGGTAGGATAGGCAGTGCTTGTGTGCCTATATGGACGGAACGCCTCTGACAGAAATATTTTTATTTGAAGTTTTTCTATAATGCTTAATTAGAAAATCTGATCCATCCACCCTTCCACTCATAAAAGCACCTTGCACATCACATACATCCTTGGTTTTCAGTAATATTCTGTCAATAGTGTCAATTAATATTCTTGGCTGCAACGTGTAAACTGAGCAATATTTGCACGAACATGTTCATGCGTTTTCACAGCCATTATTTACATAGACAATTACATTTAACGTAATAAAATAAATTCAAAATACAAACAATTCTTCCGGAGAAGATCAGAGGTGTGACTGAAACAGGTCGAATAAATATCATAAAGGAAAGATAAAAGATAAACAAAGTATCTTAAGTGAAAAATAAACATTATCGTACGTAGTCTTTGTCGCAAAATTCAAATATTGCGAATAATTATTATTGAAGGTTGTACCTTGTTGTATGTGAAGAAGTGTCTCATTGTGAATGCGGGTAAAAGACAAACAACATCTTTTGTTTAAAATTGATAAAGGCAGTTTTGTAAAGAGCTTTTTGGACCGATGAACCTTAAAAGACCACTGATCCTTGTTAAATAAAAATCTTTAGGATATTGCACGGAGGTGTCAAATCGGATGTAACAATATAGTGTTATTTTAAGTTAATTGTTTTTATTTTATTTTTATTTACAGACAATTTATTTAGTCACTGTAAATTCCATCATCTTTTTCAAAAACTTTTTTAAAAGTATCGAACAATCAGAGGCGTGCGCCATAAAGGCTGAAAAGGCTGAAAAGCTAAGCTTACCATAAAAAAATTAATTTTAAAGAATTTTTGATCAAAATGTTTTTGATTAAAATTATTTGTGAATTTTTTTCTATGTGACAATCGTTCTACATTGATTTTATTAAGATAGTAAAATGACCATTTTCTAATTCAATGCACAATTCATATATGAACTTGAAAATCTACACACAGCCTACTTTTGGTCATAGATCAGTTCACCCCCGTGTGAACAATCAATACCGATTTGCGATCGGTCAGTGGCTGAGTTGGCATCGCATTTGGGTTCCACCCAGGTATCGTGAGTTCATTTCCTCGGTTAGCTAAGTCCTCCATCACCATACAAGTAACATATTCTGCTTGCTGTGGAGGTAGCAGGAGTTTTTAAAATATTGTCAGGTTATTGGTAACCCGGGAATGTTTGTCTTTATTTTAAAAAATGTAATACGACAGACATTGTTAGCTGAAAATAATTTGGTTGGCACTCCAAAAAACTAGTCTCATTACGCCAGAGCTCATAATTCGAAAGATATTGCTGCTTCGGGAAACAGACTTTCTCCTCTTTTGTTAAAATTACATTCCACTTACAGGAAAAATTGTTTTTTTAAGACATATAAATTTTGAAAGGAATACAAAAATATTACCTTTCCGTTTAATTGTCTTCCTTGCAAAGGCTTAAATAATAAAAATAAGTTTAAACAGAATATAGTATAGAATCATATCCTTTCAGAAGTACCGCTAACTTCTGAACGGTTAGAGAAATTAAACATTAAGTTTGCTAATCATTTATTAGAGACAGGCCATAGCTTTATTAAAGAAAAAACTAAGTTTAAACATTCAAATATGAATGCATATTTTAAATTGTGCGCCTAAGAAACTTTAGAGATAAACAAACAACAAAAAATCAAAAAATAATTTAGTAAACAAAATAATAATAGCATTAATTGTTTTTGTGTTTAATTCGTAGAACTCCATTTAAAAATTTAAATAATTTAATGTAAATCAAATTTAATAATATTATTATTAAGTTCTGTGAGTATTTTTAGTTTTTATTATCGTGACAGCTGTTTTGGCCTTTAAGGCCATTTTCAAAATGTGGTCAATCCACATTGTGACAACTTATTTATATGATTTTATTTATTCCCACTCCTTTTCAATTTGGACGGGTAATGATTTATTATCGGTAAAACCGTTTTAGTTAGAAAACAATTAAAATTCTGAATTCTGTGAGGTTTTCACATTTATAATGTGTTTTTACTCGCATTTACCTGACAATCTTTTTCATAATTGATTTATTTAAATGTCTCGTATTGTTTTGATAATGTGAACATGCTGAGAAGCGGTGAGTATATAATTCTCCTTACTTTATTAATTAATGTTATATTAGGATCATTCGTTCTTTGCTACTGTCACAATAATAAAAACTAAAAACACTACTATTATATTATTGATTTACATTAAAATAAAAAATATATATATAATGGAACTCTGCAAATCACCTTTGTTAACCATATTTCCTAGTTATTTTGACACCCCACGCCCACTACCCTCACCTAATAATGTCTAATTATTTTAGTAGTTTTTTTTTTAATTTAAGTTAGTTTTAATAATGCTAGTGTTGAACGCGTGTGTCAAAACCATATTGGATAAAAGAAAAATGTCTAGAAATGGTTACGTAGTTAATGCCCAAGAAATACAAAAAAATAAGATAGAAGATAAACAGAAAAAACTGCGGTAGGTTTTATTCATATATGGAATCAGAAGCGTTCCGTCCATATAGTCACATTTTCTTTGGTTAAAGTAAAACATATGCACTAGGATCATTCTGCTTTTTTTATTTTATTATTTTTTTATTTACTTTGTTTTTGATCCTATGAGCCATCCTTGTGTTGCCATTAAAACGATCAAGCACTCCTCTATCGGTTTAAAAACACCTCGACCCATACATTCCAAAGATTTTTGCAGAAACTCTGAGAACCAAATCGATATAATTAAATTAACAATTTTTTTGCAAAATAATTCCAGTGGGTTTTTACAGTTTACAGTTTACAGGCACATTGACAAAATAATTCCAGTGGGTTTTTACAGTTTACAGGCACATTGACATTGGCCATGAAAATTGATCCCAAGTTCAATTTAAATTGACCTTTTCGTACTCAGGGTCTTGTTCAATCTATCAAATGTGATAAATTGTTCAGGTATTAAACCTATGTGTACGACAACAAAATTAATATACATATAATTATATCTACCCATTGTAATAATATATTTAGTAATTAAATTATTGACGTATAGAAATATTATTAACCCTTTCACTTCGGGACGCCAATTTAAGTGGATTTTAAAAACGTTAAAAAAAAGACAATATTATACAAATTTCATATTTAAAAAATCACTACACTTGAAAATTAACCTAAAAAACATGCATAATACACAATACATTACGTAACCGTATCTTATAATATACTTGCTAAAGTTTTAAATTCCTAGGAAAGGGGGATGGGTGTGGTTTTCACGTATTATGAATAAGTGCTTCAAATTATGCTGAAGACAAAGTTTACAGTTAAAGATGTCATCAAGAAGTACCAAAATTCTGCCATAAGGGGTGGGAAATGTGGAAGGGGGTGGTTTTTCGAAATCTCATGTAGACAGTGACCTTCCTCTTGTTTCGAAGGTCAAGTGTGCGAAATTTCGTCAAACTCGGAATGAAACTGTAGATTTGCATACAAAACAAACACAGACCGTGACATTCTTCTTTATATATAGAATATAGAAGAAGAAGAATATATAGAAGATGCCTTAATTTTTCATTATTACCATTATTTATGTATTATCTCATTTAAATGTAATTTAATAACTTATTTGGAGGAACAAAAAATAATGTACACATAAAAGTGTAAAATACGGGGACTTTAGCACGGGTAAAAGCATCCACCGAGGCCCACATTATCACACTCCATTTGATTTCCAGCAGAACGCTGTTAAACGCCGATTATCTGCTCATTTCAGCATTTGATCAGCTGTCAAGCATAACCCCGAGCTAAGTGTTCCAAAAGATAAATACATTATTTGTGAATATTAATATACAGATTTTTTACCAGTGACGTGCATTGCTCTATGACCAAAGGTAGGCTGTTTTTTAAGTTTGGGTATGAATGATTATGCATTGCATATTTGAAAATGGCCATATTATTACCATCTTCCGCTGATTGTTATGGCCAACTAACGAACAAGTTCCTGGCCAAATACATTTTGATCAGAAAACTGCCGTATTTTTAACTTTTTATTAACTTTTTTTGCTTGGTTTTTCTTTGCACAGCTTTTCAGCTTTTATTGACTGCATGACACTTCTATCGTCATTTCATCTAGGGACATTGGTGTTGAGACACCGCGTACATTATTTAAAGAACATACGAAATTAGAAAAAGAAACATCATTACATATTGTTGTATATTTAATTTTTAAAAAGCCCATGTGGATATTTTTGATCGGGAAAACCACGACAACGATGGTAAAATCAAAATTACTTTCATAATATTGGCACTTAGTTCCCATGAAGGCATTGGTCTGAATGGCGTTTATGCATTGTTGTCACATAGAAGAGAATCAACATCGGTGCAGAGAAGAAGCCAAATTTAGCAGGGTGAGGGGTGAACCTGGAGGCATGTCCTCTTTTCAGTGATTTTCCAATAAATAAATCCCAACATTATGCAGACAACTCGCATTGCACCGCAAAGTATTAGTATTTACTCTTCGAAAAGCAAATCTGATGATGAACTCGTGCTTTTTACAATTATGTGGAATTTATCGCCAATATCCAAAACTAACCCATACGGCCAATGTAGGTAAAACGGCAATGGATAAAAAAGTAAAGCTTGTTTACATAAATAGAGTATTTTGTTAGAGTATTTAGTTTGACCCTTTTAGAAATGTTTATTAATTTACTTACCGCAGGAAACGATGACATGAACGCTTTTGCGTCGTCGTCATTTCAGTTTAACAAGATTGTTTCACAAAACTGTTAAGAATTATATTGAATAAACTTAAAATTAAGTAAAAAAACGATTTCCTGTGGAAATAATACGACATGTGTGATTATTCTCACTGCCACTTCTATTTTGACACCATTTTAATGCATATTCCGTAAAATCTTCCGATATTCATTAGACGGCAGTTAGCGTGCAAATGATAGCGGAGTTTATTAAAAAAATGCGCTACCTGGGCTGGTGCCAAAATGGATGTCGCGTAACCTATGCCTCCACGTCAAAATGGTATGAGTAGATTTTGCTTTGGGCATTGTCTAATTCTAACGTCAGTAATTGTTTTCAATTCTTATAACCTTATAAAAGTATCATTTAATATCTCTCTCATGAATGTATACAATTCCAGGATCAATTTCTTTAAAAAAAAAAGCCACTAGTTATCATACAAATTTCACAAAAATTGTACACAATTTTCAGAATTAACGATTCTTCGTGATTTCTTTAAAACAATAAAGACACCTTGTCCTTGATTGTTTGGTCCGTTGCGTTGATTAGCATTGGCCGTGAAAATTAGTACCGAGTCACCGAATTCAACAATGTATGTACCTAACTACAATAATTCGGTCCATTACTTTAAGTGTCTCGTAGACAGGCACAATTTGTCCATGTTATAACTGATGTGCTTTCCGTCAAAACATATTAACTCACAACTAGTGATGGGAATTATCTTGAAATTGAATTCAGAAACATAGAAACAATCACATAATATTTCGAAATATTTATCGAACTACAAGTACTTGTGGTATTAGTAATTGTATTTTTATCGTATTTGTGGAACAATCCAGGGACGTCGGAGAGTTATTATTTATTAATTAAAAATAATTATAGTATTATTACGCAATTCGATAAACATAATATTTTTAAATAGAAAAATATTTAAATATAATGTTTATCGTATTACGTAATAATATTATAATTATTTAGAATTAATAAATAATAACTCTCCGACGTCCCTCTCCCCGTTAAACTTTCTGCGTGGGTATTAATTGGGAAGATTATTGTTTAATAATGGGTGGGAAACTTGGCCAACTTTCTGGATATCGAAGAATCTCGCGAACTATTCTGAATTTTAATTTTTCTTTTCAAAGGACGCGATAATCTTTTGTCTATAATACGTGGTTATTCAAAATGATGTACTAAACTTCGTACCGCTATATATATTACCTGAATTATACGTTATATGTTAATGATCTGCATAGCAACTGAAAGAGGAGGTCCGAAAGTTTCGAATCCCACTGCTAGATCGCTCTTAAACAACCGCTAAAGTGCTCAGTTGTAAGTATAATGGTTATTATGCAGAACGAGGTTATCTGTGTTCGTGAGTTCTGTAAAACTGAGTTGAGAACTGTAGTGCAGCATACTTTTGTCTCCTTTTAACATTGTATCACCAATTTGAGCAAACTGCATTTCTCTGTAAAGGAAAAAGCCCGGGCCGACCCCCTGTATCAGAGGAGAATGTGCGAAACTGAGTTTGAATAACCCCGTGTTAAAACTACATGACTTTTCACTATATTTTGAGGACATTTGTGATTTTTAAGCGGAATTTCGAGAATTTAATGGAATAATTATTGCGATGACACAGATTTTACATTCATACACATCGATTCATTGGCCGTTAAGGAGTCGCGATTTGGTTCGTTCGAATTACTATGAATCTAAATTTAATGTTTAGAGTGAAATAATCAATCTCTTCGAAATGAGTAATAAGATTGTCGATTATGTACATCACTACAACTGGGTCGTTCTTCAGTGGTGCAATAGTAAAGTACGCTGACTCAGAATTCGGAGGTTGCGAATACGCAATGGAGGTTATGTCATAACCTCCATATTTCACGATATAAAATATGGTTTCCACTCTTTTCGAATAAATTAAACAATAATATTATTCATATTTTTGTTACAGCACTCGCCACACAGTACACTCTTGGATCAAAACAAGAAATAAGGATATACTTTCGAAAAATAATTCGAAGCTAAGCTAGATTAGTCTTTATTTCCACTTATGGTACTGGGTTTAGAATTTGACCCCATTTCACAAAAAAAATCTTTTTGCCGCCAACTAGAATAGTAGAATAATTCTATCGTCGTGTTTTCGAAAGAATTGTGTGATAAGATTCGTTTCTGTGTTTCCTAGCGTATCAATGTCCTTGTAGAAATCGAAAATTATAGATATTTGTTATTTTAGAATTACAAAATGTCATTACTGTGGCAACACCAAGGTCATTCACATTTTGTTGTTGGTTGTTAAAAACCCAATCACTATTTCTACTGCAGTTATTTATTAATAGTTTTAATTTATTTAAAATGAATAAACTAAAAAACAGTGGAGCAAGGTAAGTGTATTTCAGTGCTGTTCAGCAGAATTTCGTGCAAGGAAGCTAGTGTCCAACTTAGAAGATGTTTACTAACGAACTATTGAAATGACTGGTACATTATGTCATCTCAAATTGTATTAATTAATAAAATATGTAATTTCATATATATTTAAACATTTTTTTGTATATTTATGACGATTTTAAAACAATTTTAACCATCTACATTCTGTGTTGGGGTTATCCTTGACATTCGAGTTTAAAAAAATATTGCAAAAAAATGAGTAAGCAAGTACCTACATAAGAAAAAAATCTAATATAAAAATAGAAATAATGTGTAAAATAGTTTTCCACTTTGATTGTACATTATTCAGGTTGAAACAAATCATCGTCGTTAATGGGTTATTGTTATTACTGATTAAAAAAGGCATTGCTTTTATTGTTTTTTCCTTGAATTCCAATTTTGAAAATCGTTATCGTTTAAGAATACAATACCTTAGCGTTGCTTTGTGAATAGAGGTTGTAATTTTTACTTGTTATTATTATGTTATTATTTTTTCACAAACATTGCAGGCTTTACGGTTGAAAATTAGATTTTCTTACCTTTAATTGCGTTCCTCAGAACTTCCAAAATAGTATTCCATAATTCATCCGGCACTATCTCCACATATCCTATTTCCGGGAAGTGCAGTTTCACCTGGAATAAATAAATAATAAATATTAATATATTATTAAGCAAATTAATTAAATAATATAATTTGTATTCACCACTTTATTAATACACAGATGTCTACATGTTTCGAAAGCGATGCTTTCTTCATCAGGAATATATAGAATACTAAAAAATAATAATGTCAAGCATAGACAAATGATAAACATAGAACACAATAATTTAAGAATAGACAAATTATAAACATAAACAAAAATTGATTAAAGTTGGTAAGTAATTAATCAAAAATTATTATAAAACATTGAATAACAAATTTAAATTAGAAATTTAAAAATACATATTTTTAATATTAATATAAAAATAAATTGAAGAGATTGCTATTTTCAAAAAATATTTGATTATTTATTAAATTTAATTCGCTATTAACGCTTTTTCCGATTTCTAAAACTTCAAATTTGTCTAATTGTAAAGCACTAAATATTATATTATTAAGTATTTGTAATTTTTATCTAATTAGTAGAAAAAAACAAGTCCCATTTCCATCGTATCATTTCTCCGCAGTTGTAGGCTGACATAATGGCCACGCAACTCTGTCTTGGCACACACTCCTTACTTTCATCGTCCTACGCACGTGCTAAAGTGTTGCTAGGAATGGCTAACCCCGGACTTCTGCCGATGTTGGTTGGGTTTACCTGCCAGTTCAAATATCCAAACAACGCTTCATTTATGTATCTTACAAGCTAGTTACTGGATATATCGTCAGGAGATAGATAATACGTATATCGCATTGCACCGATGTGTAAAAATGTATGTAAGAACCTGTTAAATATTTAAATGAAAAAGATTTTTGTTTGAAGCCACTTTATTTTATTTATAGTTATACATTATCGACCGGTTTCGGTTGAACTTAAACTTCATAAAACAAAAAAAAATCAGGATTAAGACCATAGGGCCACTTGACAAACGTAAATATCTCTCATAGTGAACTTAAAAAACCACTGGAAAACCTGCATTATGTTGCTCTGCTCCCAACCGTCTGGAGCCAGTGAGACTATGGCATCCCCAATTGGGTAATGTTGTGAGGCTGAAGGTATTGGGGAGGGGAAGGAGAAAGGGAAGAGGAAGGTGGGAAATACCTGGCTATTGAGATCTGGTCATCAAATACGGCTAAAAGCCATTTCAAGCAACGTTTCAATTCTGAATGGTGGTCTTTCACCAGGGCGATACTGAGAGTATCTTCCACTCTTCTATGTTGTTGTAAGCACTAGTTTATATTACTATATTGGTTTAACTGGAGTTGATTACTCTATGTATTATTGTTTATTTACTTGTCTAAACTATTGTATAAATATGGATCATAACCTCTTCTTGTCTAAGAAATAACTTTGTAATAACTAAGCGACGTTCTCTTTTATACTACATAAAACAGCTTATAAGGGAAGGGGAGAGGAAAGGGAAGGTTGGGAGGATCGGGTTAATCCGATTTACCCGAATGTATAACCGTATCGATAACTGTTGGTATTTCAACCTGAAGTATTCACTTATATACAAAACTAATACAAAAAATAGGAATGCAGATTGTACCAGACGTAATCTGGTACACCAGCGAACTGAAGAAGCCGACTGATCCCAATCTACGGAGCGAGGCTTGGAGGGGGAGGTAGCACTCCTACCGTTCCTTTTGCAAGGAGGAACGGTACTGACGATAACGACTTTTGTTAATCTTGTCCGAGGCAGTTGCTTATTGGGTCCAGTCCGAGGCAGTAGTCCGATGGAGGTAAGCAGTGGTCAGAGTGAAACAAGGCGAGTGGTTCAGAAGTCAGAGCGGGCGGCGGGCAGAGATGAGTACTTGTCAGGCTGGCGATCAAATGCTAACTGCCGCAAACTGGCGTTTGCAGGCTATTTATGCGGTCCACCAAGCGCGAACCGCCGGTGCCGTGTAGATGCCCAACAAGTCGGTCTCCCTCCCACCAACTGTCCCGCTCCAACGCTTTTATTCAGTCATTTCAGTTTGAGCGGTCTGGTGCAAACAAGCTCGCCAGACCGCCCGTTACATATATTAACAGACAACGATAATTTAATAATATGTGTGCAGCTTCAAATATTCCGGGAGACGTGACGTCCGATACACAGATTTTTAGAAGTCCGTAAATTGCCCAGGAGTAACGAGGAACCAAAAACCAATTAGAACCGTAACATAACAAACAAAACAACCAATGCGTTATCGTAGCGACTGTATAAATCCTTCATTCTGCATTTAACTGACGTGGACAAAATATGATCAATGAGTAGTATCTATTATTTGTTACGTCAATGGGGTCCTCGCAAGTCTTATCAAATCCTGCTGATTTATGATGATGAAGATGATAAGCGATGACAAACACATATTTTTTGTAATAGGGAAATCTCCACAGATATCTGTTACAAGGAGTGGCGGTTTCAAGAACGATTTTGCAATGAATTACCATTAAAAATGTCAAAACATAAGACTAACTTGGATTATAAACAGCGCGCCGTTAAAATTTCGCTTTTAAAATTCAAGCGATTGAATACTACGGTCAATGAACAAAGCGATATTCCTATAGGTGCTGCACTGAATGGATACAGGACATATGGTCTAACGATCCCAAGCAACCGGTCAGTGGCTGAGTTGGCATCGCGTTTGGGTCTCACCCAGGCGTCGTGAGTTCAATTTCTCGGCTGGCTAAGTCCTCCATTACGACAAGTAGTAGGAGATTTTCAAATATTGTCAGGTTATTCGTAACCAGGGAATATTTGTCTTTCTATTAAAAAAATTAAAATACTTCATACAAAAAAGCAAAACGACACGATCCCCCCTGACGGTGAAATTAAATAACCTAGGCCGAACCATGTTGAAGTTTGTGCTCAACGCTAACGAATGCATGTTTAAAGACATGTGACATAGGAAGTTTGACGGATATCATCGAGATTTCGCTTTGCATTTTTTTTGGGTTGTATGTACGTTACATATTTTACAGATTTATTCAACATATAATTTTAAAATATTTAAAAAAAATCTTTATAGTCTAAATAAACACATAAATAAAATAAAAATATAAAATTCTTCAACTAAGGAATGTGAAGTATACATAAAACATGGATAATAAGTTCTAAATTTACAAAAGTATATAAATAAATGTTGTTTTACACATATAGTGAAACTGTATAGTGAATACAAATACAAAGAGAGTTAAATAGAGAAATAAAATAAAATAAAGTTTCAACAAAGGAATGATAGGAATATAGAAACATGAAATGAAAAACTTTTTTTTAAAATTACGTATGTCTGTAAATAATTAGTGTTTCACAGATATAGTGAAAAAATATATAAAAAAGAGAAATAAAAAATAGTATAAATTTTAACATATCGTATAATTTTCTAGTATGCAATGGATTAGTCTGGGTGTTTAAAAAACATTTTAACCCTTTTCTCGAATATTTCGTAATTTGTCTGACAAAATGGTGTTGGGGCGCTGTTGTCCGTAACAATGGTGCCATTAGACCTGCTATGGTGTTATTTCTAACGTTAGTGTTTGTTGCCAAGTATACGAGTATACTGTTAATGATATCCTTATGTGTTATATATTTTAGATAGCTGAAAAGAATTTGAAAATACTATTAGTGGGAAAGAGATGTGATTTTATATTATATTCTTAGTATTGATGACGCTCGAAATAAGAGGAAAATTACTGGGTAGGGGTAGTGGTAGGGTTAGGGGTACGCGTAGAGTTAAATCATTGTCAAAATTTTATTCCAAACCATACATGACTCCGGGCAATGCCGGTCCTTCAAGTAGTTTTATATATTTTTATGTTCCGGTATGATTTATAATTGTGAATTGAATATTTGAAAATGACTTTTTTTTATTGAACAAGATATTATAAACAAATCTCAAATAAAATATGAGGAAAATAAAAAGGTATCAGTCACGTCTGGAAATCGAACCCAGGACATCTATCTTACCGGAACAACGCTCTAACCACTGAGCTAGTGAGTCCTTATTATTTTACGTCATTTTTATCAATATCATACTTCAAATTTAAGACTAATCAACATTATCCTCGATTAATTTTTCCCACATGATTGGCTGCCATCTTTTTGTATGATAGCAAAGTTCTATCCGAATATATTTGCAATCTAGATAGTGTCTCGGATATACCTATCCGATTTTTATTTACATTATTTACATCTACTGTACGAGTATACTGATAACTTTCTATTCTGTCTTTTTTCTGTTTCATGTTTCATTTGTTAATATTATCTTCTGTAATTATTAAATATGACATTGAGGTTTATAAGCTTCAATAAATTAATTATCAGACTGAATACAGTAGAAATGAGAACTCTCAGGCGAATGTGTGGTAAAACCATGTATGATCGTATGAAAATGTTGAGAATAGTAAAGAATGCAAGGCTGATATAAGTGAGCAGGATTAAGAAAGGGACGCTTAGATGGTTTTGGCATGTAAAGCGAATCAACGAAGAAAGGAGTGTAAGGACGTATATGACGCGAATGTAAATTGAAGAAGAAACCGGGGACGCCCGAGGAAGACATGTCACGAACAAGTGAATCAAATACTTGAGTAGGGCCATGTCAGAATTCGGAATAACAGAAGAGAATGTATGAGTCGATGCATGAATGAGAATGAAGCAAGAAGTGTATGCCGAGATCGAGTTGTTTGGCGGTCCGTCCTCTCTGCCTACCCCTGCGGAGAAACTGGGTGATGGTTAGTTAGTTAGTTAGTAATTAAATTATCATATTTCGCTAATTATTGCGCCTAACTGAATTATTTGGCATACAAGTTCCTTATTAAATTCTTGGAAAAGGATACTTTGATTATAAAATTATTGCTTTTAAAAAAATTCTAATTTCTCATCTTATGTTTCATTTTTCTTAGGGTAGGCACAGCTTTTCAGCTTGCATGGACTGCGCGCCACAGACATTTATATAATGTAAAAAAAAAATCTGTAATATTGTGTAATTTCTGAAAGAACTTTTTCTATTATTGCAACAGTTAATTCGTGGTGGAATTGAACGGTAATACGACGTAACAACAAAAAAAACATGTTTAACTTGTTAATTTTGGACTGGACTGAATAAATGAATTCCAATATGGTATCAATAAGAAAAAGGTACGTTTACAATACTTCAATATTATTAGACAGCGTAATTTCAGTTGTGATGTGAGTACGCATTACGTAAGTGTATCAAATTATATAAAATTCTAATTGTAACGGGTTAATTAAATAAATCCACACTTTGCACGGAGAACAGAAATAGTGTTTATTTTGGGTCTAATCTATTTACAAGCTAGTTAGCAATAGTACGACAGCATAACAATTCAAAACAACACTTGACATTTCAGTCATGAAATATGTTATATCTCACTTGATTCTTGAATTTACGCCACCGTTCGTACAAAGTTGGCGGTGTAATGATCAGCATAGTTGCCTTCGAAGCAGTTGATCGGGGTTCGGGACGTCAGATATAATAGACTTGCCCTAAGTACCATTTCGACGGCTGGAGGCAAAGGTCGCGTGACATCCATTTTTTCACCAGCTTAGTTCACTGCCGTCCACGTATGTTTCGCGTGATTTTGACTACGGTAAGCAAATAATAAAACATTTATAAAAAATGGTCAAACTAAATCCTGTAAAAAAATATTCGATTTTTGCAAACACGCCGAACCGTTTTATTTATTTGTGTTTAATTTTACACGCCTAGCTCGCCCCCTTATTTTGATTTCTTCCTCTTTCGTGTTAGGGCACCTCTGTATATTATTTGCTCTGTGGGTTTAACTTAACTTTAAATTGTTTTATTATAAACCCATTAAGTATACTCGTATTCTTCTCGACTCGCTTCCTCGATGCTGAGGATCGTGTTCCCCGCTCCAATTTCCCTCGTGTTCAAGACTCCTCCACTCCTAGCAATCCTGCGCTGCGTGGAGAGGCAAGGACACCGACGTTCCGGACACCTGTGAAATTTGGTCACTCCAACGTATCGGTGGCCTTCCTCTACTTCTCTTGCCAGTGACCATGAGCTTCTCCAGGTTTGAATTCTCGGTCTGGCGAGCAACAAGTCCAAAGGATACGCTGTAGGCAAACAGTTTATATACTATTGTGGATGCCAAGCTCTTCCGAAATTAATATATTTATGCGCCTGGCTGTCCATGGAATCCTGAGCATTTTCCTCCAACACCACCTATCGAGTGCATCTATTCACTTCCTTTCACTGGCTCTGAGTGTCCGTGTTTCCACACCGTAAAGGAATATGGGGAAAATCAGCGCCCGGACGAGTCTCATCTTGGTGGTCTCCGTTGTGCCTATATCACCCCACATCTTTTGCAGTTTACTCATGGCGTCTTTTGTCATGTAAATCCTTCTTTTTACTTCTGTTTCACAACCTCCTTCGTCACTTATAGACGAGCCTATGTATACGAGTACGAAGTTATTAACCGTTTCAAAGTCTGTGAGAGCATTTATTCTTACAAAGATGTTTGCCCTGTCGAACGCCATTAGTTTTGTTTTGGCTTTTTGTTGGTCAGTAGACCTAGATTACGGTTTTCTTCTTCTGTTTTGGCAAGTAGGTGATTCATTTCTTCTTCAGAAGAGGCAATGAGGATAGTGTCATCTGCACATCTGAAATAGGACATTTTTTTGGCCACCAATGTTAATTCCACCTTTCCAATAGTCAGGAACTTTACGCATTATGTATTCCCCATACATATTAAACAATACTGGTGAGAGAATGCACCCCCGGTGTACCCCCTTATTCACTTTAAATGTATCCGACATTTGGGTGTTAATCTTGATACAGGCGTGTTCTTCGGCATACAAGTTCGGTATAGATATGAGGTGTTTAGAAACTGAACGCCCGTCTCCAAGAGGAACTGTTTCATACAAAACTGAATATTGGATTTTAGACCAAAATACACACCCAAAAAAAGGATGCAAAAAACCATAAAATTTTATTTATTTTTTAAGTCACCATTTCATAATTTAGAACAAAAAAAATATATATACTCAACCCATACTAAATATTTACTATATCTTTAATTTTAAAAATTCATTAGGTTTGGGCGGGTATTTTGGCCTCAAATCCAAAATTAGGTTTTGTCAGATGGTTCCACTGTACGCAGTCAAATACTTTGGAGTAGTCAACGAAGCAGAGTATAGCGAGCAAGTTGAACTGACGACATTTCTCAATAAGTTGTTGGATATTGAGTACTTGCTCTCGAGTTCCTCTTTCCTTGACAAACCCTGCCTGTTCGCGGCAAAATATATATATGAAATATTGTGTACATTTTTAACTAAATTATTCCATTATTATATATATGGCGGAAGCCACCCCAGCCATTTTCGTTATATTTACTGAACCCTTTAAGATATTTATCTAATATCATTTGATAAATGTTCAGTATCTTTTTAACTTATCAATAAAATAAACGAATAGCGGCTTTATTTGGGAAAATAATAATTTCAATATAAAAATACGGAAAATCGCAAAAATCAACCTTGAGAAAACTTGTCTTTGGCAGTACCTATCGATCATGGGACATTAAAAACGTCACAGAAGGCAGTGATCACAAATTTACCAGATTGATCGTTCTGATATCTTATCAAACGCTTCATGTACCTATACCAATAGTTTTTACACTGGATCCTTGGAGCCTTGGAGCCTTGGAGCCTTGGTCATTTAATGTAATGGCTAGTGAACATGCCGACTCCTCGATTGCTTGTAACAAAGCGATAGAAAAATATATTTTTTGTTTTCAATTGAAAAAAATTCATCGTACAGCAAAATACCACAGTTTTACTTCAAATATCCGTAGGAAACGCTAGATGTCTGTCGGGTACTTGCTGATACATCCTGTATTATGTGTGTATACTGTTAGCTGCACATTTGAATATTCCTGCTGCAGACGTTTGGTTCGCCATCCCGGTTTGGTTCGACAGAGGCACCCGTGCATCTGTCGGCCAAGCGGAGAACTACTCATCACCCGGCGAAGAGCGGGTATGTTTCCAACGGCTGGATTGGATTCGAATCTAAGGATAGACATAACCTTACCGATTATTGTTATTACAAGCGTCCTGACTGAATATATTGGATTATAAACATTCGGCGTTTTATTTATCGCTAACAATACATGTTGTTCGGAATCTCGTGGTTCAACCGAGAAATTGATGAATTTACATCGTATTTAAAGTCCCGTTTTCTAGTAAATGGAGTTTGAAGTCGGAATTTTTCAGCACAAATTTGAAAAATCAAAGGTCATTAGGGGGTTAGTCAGTTCAGTTGTTTATCGCCTTTTAAAATGCACCAAGGGTGGACCCCGTCCCATTTTTTTTTGGTTCAAATCGAATAATTGTCGGTCTCCGTGGTTGAGTCGCTACGATCATTGGCTACGAATCCGGAGGTCGCGGGTTCAAATCTCGGCGTGCGCAAATAAATTTAATTTAATTAAATTGTGTTATTTCACAATTAACTCATTTAAAATAATACGTAGTATATTTGCGGCACGTTCCATAGTGGTAGATACTGTCAGTATCGCCCTGGTGAAAGAACACCATTCAGAATCGAAACTTTACTTGAAATGGCTTTAGTCGCGTTTGGTGACCAGATCTGAATATCCAGATACTTCCCCACCTTCCTCTTCACTTCTTCAATACCTTCAGCCTTACAACATACCCCAATTGGGGATGCCATAGTCTTACTGGCTCTAGGCGGTTGAAAACAGTTGCGACTCGTCTTTGGTATCACGTAAAAAAAAGTTTAAAAACATTTTATTTCAAATTACAATATTACACTCCTCTTATTATAAGCAATTCTTGTTGTGTAGAGAAGCGGAGTGAATATATTGGGATTAAACGTTTACATAATAACTTTTCCTGAAAGTGTTACAAGAAAGGTTGAAAATGTTTACATTCATGATAACGTCACAGTTTTGTTTGTTTACATAATGGAAAAAAAGTGTTGTGAAAAGTTTTGATTTAGAAGTTATAATAATTGGAATACTAGCAGATTAAAACAGAACAGTTTTGAAAACACGTAAAAAAGACACAGTATGTTCATCGTGGTACGAATTTAATTGCAGGCTCTTTTGCATATGAGGGAAATTACCATTTGTACTATTCGCGTCTACATGGCGATTAACATAGGACTCTAGGACACTAATACTGTAAGATACTGCATTTTTATTGGAATGTGCATATGACTTACGATTATATTAGTTTTTAAATAATGTATTTAAAAATACACACATATTCATAAAAAAGTGATTATGTCGATTAACTTTCACTGGCGAAATGTGAATTATTTTTACTATTAGATGTATGCGGTTAACATAACATTTTTAATAGTTAAAAGAGAGAAGACAGTACCCGCTTTATACCAGCAGCGGTCGGCAAAGTGTTGATCAAAAAACGTATTGTGGGCAATCAAAATTATGCTCACTTTCGCTTGTTGCGTAGGTACTGATAAAATAATATTATTACATATCCACACGTATAGCTAGTCATTAAATTCCAGATATTTATTATTTTGGAACTACGAAATTTCATAACTATGGCAACACCAAGCTACTCACTTCATCTTTAAAATGTGTTCTTCACATTCAAATGTTTTCGCGTATTCGCGTTTGACAGTTTCTTTTTTTTTTAAAGACAAAACGTCATAAATATTTTTTTTATTAATTTATAATTTTGATCTGTGAATTAGATTTCGTATTTTTTTTTTTTAATTTATGTTTCAAATAACTAATAAATATCTAAAACATGATAATTTTATATCTATGCGCAAAATTTCAAAAATACAAAAAAAATAAAATTATCTTTTATTTTTTTAAACACTTCATTTTAATATACTGATCGACCGGTTTCTAAAGCAGCCTTCCTTCTTCAGGACTATATTAAAATTAACAAAAGACACTATTTATTTATTTTTTATCAATTTGATAAGAAACTTGTACGCTCATTTATTAAGTATGGTAAAACGGTTATTTTCTAATATTCAATGAACAGTTTTTTTTTTCAAATATAATGCAAAAAGTCCCGATAAACTACTTTTTCGTAGTTTGTCTAACGGGAGCTTTGTTATTCAAAACTCAAAATTTACAGTTAAGGTATATATATCTATATAAAATAAAAACAAAATATGACATACAATAGAATCATCTCCTTTCGGAATTACCGCCGATTTCTGAACACCGTTTTATTAAAATAATACATAATCGTATGCACATGGAACATTGTGTTTTTTAAACTTACTTTAATTTTTCAATGCGCTATATTTGTGTTGTCATTAAAAATCTTTTAAACGATTGTAGGGCCCTCAATTTTTGTATACTTTTAAATTTCATAGTAGTAAAATACAATAAAGCTTTCAAAAGCATTGTAATTCTAAGAAAGCTATAAAAAAATACCCCAATGCTTCAGTTATTTTTACTTTAAAAACTGGTAAGATGTTTTTGTAAAAAAATATTTTGCAATAGAAAGTTAGCCTTTGTGTGTATAAGCAATTTTTTATTCGGGTTAATTGTTTAACTAACTTTATATAAACTGCTTTCTGGTTTCGGAAGAACCCTCTCATCACCGAGACAATTTAATTTTGTCCTTATAAGTATAATAATAATAAATGGATGATTTGCATATCGCCGTTTTTTGTGAAAAATCACCTTAATCAAGGGCTCTGTGCAAATATCACTTCCTATTATTTATCTAATTACGTACAAACAGATACAGAAACACATACTTACCTAGCAGGTGGCTTCAGATGAACAGTTTTATTCGAATATTTAAGCTTAGAGAAGATATGATTTTTACAGTTGCTATTTTATCATCCTTTTCTATTGATGCTACATTTATCAGAAGGTTGGTGGCACAAGAAGAGTTGGTATTTATTTGAAATATTTATAATTTTTAGGACTGGAGAATATTTATAAAATGACCTTAAAGAGCTTAAGAAGTTTTTAATACATATTATTATTATTATATCTTTTTACATGAATACCGCACAAGAGTCCCAACCGTGTGGAGCCAGTGAGACTATGACATCCCCAATTGGGGAATGTTGTGAGGCTGATGGTATTGGGGAGGGTAAGGAGAAGGGGAAGGAGAAAGGGAAGAAGAAGATGGGGAAATATCTGGCTATTCAGATCTAGTCACCAAACACGGCTAAAAGCCATTTCAAGCAACGTTTCAATTCTGAATGGTGGTCTTTCACCAGGGCGATACTGAGAATATCTTCCACTCGAACGTAAACACAGCCCGCGAAAATTCAAAAATTCACCTTTTCTTTTGAACACACCTCGTATACTATACATTATTTTTAAATTAATTAATTTTGAAACAGCACAAATTAATTAAATAAAATTAACTTGCGCACGCCGGGATTTGAACCCGCGACCTTCGGATTCGTAGCCGAGAGCCTTACCCCTCGACTATGGAGGCCGTCAAAACTTTTTTTACACGTTTAGTTATTTACAATGTTACGAGCTGTGGACGCATTTGCGCACCAGCGCGTTATTTTTTAAAACTTATTCTCAAAGTGACTCTACGTAAGCACTAACCTGCTAGAAGCATTGTATCACAATATAACATCATATTTTCATCGACAAATATTTATATTATTTTTAATAATAAATACTACGATGAAGTGTAAAGCTTCAATAAGTAAATTCTAATTTTTATATTTATTTTAGATTTGCAATAAATCAAAAGGTGTCCGTAAAATAAACATGAATAAGCGTATCTATCCATAGGTGCAATCACGGTCGAGCAGAACTTTGCACTCTTGCTGTATGCGGACTCTTTTCAACGCTTTTTACTAAGCATCTTCCAAAGACAACATCAGACGTTAACAAACCTGATCCTTCTCATAATACAACTATAAGCTCAATCAATATTTATGAAGACGTCACATTAAAATACCTCTCTTTTTTTTAAATTTAATATAAATCAAATTTAATAATTTTATTATATTAAGTTCTGCAAGTACTTTTAGTTTTTATTAATGTGACAGCTAAATAAATAAATGTAAAAACCTCACAGAATACAGAATTTTAATTATTTTCTAAATAAATCTATTTTACCGATAATAAATCATTATTTTAAAAAACCCGTCCAAATTAGAATGGGGGGGAGAGTAAATAAAATCATATAAATAATTCGTCACAATGTGGGATTAACCGGAGTTTGACAATGGCCTTGAACGCCGAAACAGCTGTAACAATAATAAAAACTAAAAAGATAAAAATATTTAAATTAAAAATACACACATATATATATATATATATATTTTAAATGGAATTCTACGAATTAATTATTTAACACAAAAACAATTACTAAAAATACCTCTCATCTATCGATATTAAATAAGGACCGAGGTCAGATAGTTTGCCTGGAATTTCCAAACGAAACTACGAGTAATATCTGTCGACCGGTTTGTGAAATTTACAAAGAGTTCTTAATCAAAGAAAAAATTCCTCTCAAATGGAAGTCGGCCGCGATTGCACATATTTAAAAACAAAAAACCGACACATAAGACGTCACAAACTATCGACCCATTTCTCAACTTCCCAGCCTAAATAAAGTTCTTGACAAATCGTTTATGATCAATTATATCCTACTATCTCGACAATAATTACACAGAATCAACACGGATGTATGCAAAATCGGTCTACAACATCTAACCTGGCCCTTTTTGTCAATTACCTGCACAGCAAGATGGATGAAAGGGAGCAGATCGATGCTCTGTACACAGACTTTTCAAAGAACTTCGACCACATAATTCGTTCGATTCTTCTAAATAAGTTCGCTCGATTTGGAATACACGGGGATCTGCTTAGATGGATTAAGTCTTATATTATTAACCGTAATCAAGTTACTTTAAATAATGGCGTTTTCATAGTCAATAAGTCTTCAATGTAACATCGGGTGTTCCCCAGGGTTCTCGCCTCGGTCCGGTTTTGTTAAATATTTACATAAATGGCATTGACTCATGTTTCCATAATAAGGAACTACAGTAAACAATGTTATGACTTTAAAAATATGTATTCATATAGATCAGCAATCGCAGATTTTCAAAATATAACTTTTATTATACATATATGTAGAAATTATAAATCGTTATTTAAAAGTGAATAAAAAAGCATCTTTTCAAAACACCTTATTACGTTGGTACCGTCACATTTTTTCAAGCGCATTCTGTTTTTGGATTATTGTGGAAATTTTTAGTTTTCAATTGTTTTGTATTTTGAATATGTATTTTTTTTAGTTTTGACGAAATAATTTGGATAACTTTAAGCTCCATAATTGTTGTTCAATATAAAAACCTATTATTATTGAAATAAATTAGAGTATTCATAAGCAAACCAATTATCAATACAGATATAATAATGCTCAATACTATTATTATTCTTCGAGTTAAAGTTTCTAAAAAGTACATAATTTTATTACTTATGTTTAGTTATGGTTTACCACGAATAGAATATAAAATTATATACGGTAAAGCTCATCCTTGTTTTGATATTCTAACCTCAAAACTGATCAAAAGCGACCGGCCATAGATTTGGAGCGTTTTGGCGGCTTTTGAAAAATTTAAACTTTGAAAATTATTTTAACTACGAAAACTAACTTATTTAAGTTTGTACGTCATTTTTGATTAAAAAACGAAAAAAAAATTGAATGGAGTTCCTTATTCTGAATTTGTATTGTATGCAAACGATATGATTTTTTATGGATATCACTCTATCCGACTGTGAAGCGCTACAAAGTGACTTAGACGGGCTCTGCAATTATTGCGAAGTCAACTGCTCGGATCTCAACGTTTCTAAATGCTTCACTATATCATTTACTAGAAACATACAAATAATTAAATTTCCCCACTCACTCCACGACAAACCTGCCATCTCTAAAAATAAATCTAAAGATCTCGGAATATATCTAGATTATATGGACAGTAAACTTATACGTAAAACTCACATCGAATCGATCACTGATAGGTGATATAAAACACTTGGATTCGTACTACGATTAAGTAAATCATTTAAAAACCCACGTACACTAATAATGCTTTATTTCCCACTAGTCAGAAGTATACTGGAACATGCATCGCCTGTCTGGAATCGTAAATACATGCTATACACTATACACTATAGTATAGAACTAATACAAAATAATTTTATTAAGTTTCTCGAGTTCAAATACAACAACTATCACCGTTCACTCCAGTCTCTTAAACGAAGGGAAACTGTAGCCGACACTATATTCCACTATAAAATACTAAATAACAGAATAGACTGCCCCGAACTCCTATCTCAAATCTAGCCGAAACGTACTCGCCACACCAAACTATTTTACATATTAAAAAACAAAACAAATGCAGCAAATTCACCAATTTACCGTGTTCTTCAAACATTCAGTAATATTTGACCCAACTCAAATCTCCACATATATTTTTTACTACCTACCGTCATTTAAAAAAAACATTACTCGTAACTTAATCAATGCGCACTCACAATGCTCACCTGCATAGCGCAATTCAGACATGTAAGTACACACACACACGCACACTGAGCTCCGGTGATGTGCACTCAGTATACAGGGTACACAATAACTTTTTTTTTTAAGTTGCACAAAAATGAACAGTTTACATTTTATTATTTATGTGAATATCATTTTATTTATTACATATATGTACATAAGTATAATAATGGGTATATGTGCTTAAAACAATGAAAAAACAGCAGCCACGCATAAAATTTTGACAATATCGAAAAAAGGGTTCGTAAGTAGGAGATTTTGCAATTTAAACATTTTTTCAGGTCTTTATTTTTTATAGGCTTTTATAGGCTTTATTTTTTTCTAGGCTTATAAAGACCCACCAAAAAAATGGTCGGTTAAACGAAAGGCCAATGTGTGTTCCACTTGCAGTATTTAATTAAATCATCTATGATATTTCTAGGTCATCAAATTTTCAAACCAAAAACACATTTTGCATTACTTCGCATTGCTTGGACAATGTCTTATCTCGTACGGGAACCTTACAACAGGCAGAATGATATTTTTCAGGATATACTCGTGACTAACATTACAAAAATATATTGTCGGTGAATAACTTCTTTATCTTCCATGTTTATCGGATAAAGTAACCCATGTTTTTTATCTAACTCGATCTACAAGTAATTAATCACTAGGTATTACCATTTTTTTACTACGAGTACTGCGACATGACCGTGAACTGAGAGGCATACAGAAATAATTACATTTTTGTGCAAATATTATATTTATCCGAGAAATTACAGACTCTGACAAAAGCGCATGTTATCAATTCCGAGTAAAATTCTTTAATAGGGATTCAATAGAAAAAATCTATTTCATACATAATAAAATAAATAATTCCATTCCATGATACATCGCCTAGTTAATGTCCGAATTTCTCATAATTATTTTCTTTCTGAACTTTCAATAATAAAACAAATATGTAGCTGTAAATAACGGATATGGGACATATTTAATTGATAAATCTTAATTAAAAAACTTAACAAAATTTCAAAAGATAAGTATTTATACAATACAAATAATAATAATGATATTAAACAATAGCGAAAAATATATATTTTTTTTAGTTCAATGCTCCAAAAATCTCCCTTCTGATGTTAAACCAGCTTTCTATACAAGGAAGAATAATAGTGGAAATTTTTTGAGGAACACTTAAGTTAAAGATCATAAATTGACCCACTCCGGAATATGTAAAGTAAATAGTAACGACTGTTCCTCATTTTATATCGGAAAAACAAGCCGTAATTTCGACATTAGAATCAAAGAACATGTAAGATGTCTTAAAAATAATATTTTTCCGAATTCGCTAATTATACTATTTCAAGTAATCATAGTTTTGATAAAAATACGGGGATCTATATTCTTCTCATTAATAGTAAATGTAAACGCTTAGATAATTTTCAAGAGCAAATTTTCCCATTTTTCACGTGATATGAGGCGTAACAGTCTCCCTGGTTGAGTGGTTACGATCCTTGGCTACGAATCCGAAGGTCGCGGGTTCAATACCGTGCGCTAGTAAATTTTATTTGATTTAATTGTGTTATTTCACAATTTATTAATTCAAAATAATATGAAAGACCCCCATTCAGAATCGAAAAGTTACTTGAAATGGCTTTAGTCGTGTTTGGTGAACAGATCTGAATAGCCAGGTACTTTTCCACCTTTCTTCTTCCCCATCTCCTTCACCTCCTCAATACCTTCAGCCTCACAACATACCCCAATTGAGGATACCATAGTCTCACTGGTTCCAGACGGTTGGGAGCAGTTGGAGTAACACATAAAAAAGAGAGTAAGTTATGAATATTTCGTTATCTATGGTTATGATAACCTTGAATATCCATAAAGTGGAACGCAGCTAACTTTATTTCCGTCATTCTTTTTTATATGTTCAAAAAAAATGCACTACTTTTGTTGCAAAATACCAAAGGGGGCACATAACACCACTTTTATTGCAAAATATCACCGTTTCTTCTGAAAAATAACCCCGTCAAAATAATCTAGTTTTCCAAACGAATGATGTATACTATATAATCACATCCCCACATCTTTGAAACAAACAAGAGGGAATACACCAAAACATTTAATTAAACTTAATATCTCGATAACTTAATTACACCAAATCAAACATATTAACATTTGCATTAAATATAAATAATTAATTTGCGTTTATAATTTTTTACAATATTTTATTTATTGTATAACCATTTCACAATAATACTGTACCATAAATACGTGAACACCTCAGTACAGGTTCTAACAGTGAGGTGTTCAAGACACGATATTATATATTAATAATTTAGAGTACATACACATCATTCTATATAATAATTGCTAATGTTTTTTAAAAAATTATGTTAATAAATAAATAAAAGTATTTTGCATTAAAATAGAGAAAAACCAATAGAAAATTTCACAAGGGTTAAATAAAGGTATATTAATGTAAAAATAATAAAATGGTACGACAGAGATATATAGATTATCTGAGATGACTGCTTACCTCTACATGACATAAGCCAGTGTATAACTGTTTATTAATTGTAACATAAAACAAATAAACAACTAATTTGAGTTACAATATGAGCTACAAACCTATATTGGATAAACATAAGGTTTTGCAGAATCGAGCCTACTGTTATAAAAAATTGAATCAATCAAGATCACGTTATATTTATTAAAAAAAACTTAAAAACATAGTTGGCAATAGTATTTTGCAATGTTTTCGCAAACACATACAGGGGGATGAAATCAAATTAGAATCTTGCGATGTTTCCACCCTCTGCAGCTGTCAGATGAATGGAAACAGGGATGAAAAGCGTAAAGGCCTATGCGGAAAACAAATATACTCACTGTTCCCGTGGCTTTCCCGACGGCCTCGGCGCGCGAATTATACACATGGCAAATTATCGTGGACGTCCCGATATCGAGACCTATGACATATTTCGCTTCCATGCTTCATTGACACTATTGACAGGGCGCACCAGATAATATCACTGCGATTTATTCATGGCCGATACTGCCAGCGGAACACCCGACAAGGAACTGACGCCTGACGGCGAAACTGAAAACGCGCCAACCCAAAATCGATCCGAACTTTGCGTTTAGTGAAACTGCCGCTAGATGTCACTAGTGATACGCCCATTTTAACCTATCACAGAAGAGAACGAATTGGTAAGAATTTGAAAAATGCATTTTTGATTTTCATTGAAAATGAAATTATAAAAATAACTTTTTCGTAAGTACTTGTGTATATAATGTTATCTTGTATTATGGATGTTAGTTAATTTAAAATGCCTTACGTTATTTATTGCCTATTATTTGGGTATATAGGTATTTAAGACGGTGGTTCTTTAGTGTCAGTTATATCTGTAAAAATCGTCCGTGTTTTGAGAAAAAACATTATGTCCAATCGTGTACAAACTGATGACCTAAATGATAAAAATGACAAAACGCCAAAAAAGAGCACTGAGCGTGTCCTCCGGTAAAGAAGCAACTATTTCAGACATACTGCATAAGTTTTTACACTAGCGAACTATGGACAAGACAAGGCGTCATGGACACACTCCGGATACAATATAACCACGCTTACAGGGCGCTGTTCGGCCTCCCTTAGCGATGCAGCGCCTGGCAAATGTTCACAGAGGGAAGGGTGCATGGGTTCGCTACTTTGATACGCCACAGAGTATCCGGGATGAGTTAACGCTACCGGAGATCGGAAAACACACTTATGTACAGACCGTCGCCCAGTGGCAGGGCGCGCCCCCACATCATAGATGGAGAATTTCTCTCAAGCCAAGTGCTAAATATGGACACCTTTTATTTATTTTTTTTATTTATATTCTATTTCCACATCATGTAATTTTTTTAATGTATTTTTTTTTATATGGAGACAGAATATTGCACTCACCGCTTTGTTCAGCTGAAATAAAGACATTATTATTATTATTATTGAGGGGGGTCACGAAAATACATAAATGTAAAAAAATCAATGAAATTAAATTAAACGTCATTTTTTATCTTGGTAAGGAGCAAACATTTTCTTTTTTGGTTTGTTCATACTGATCCATGCGAAGCAGCTTTGCCCAATTTATAACAAGAAACACAAAGTCTGGAAAAATTACTCAAATGTCGTAAAAATCGTACAGCATGAACGTATTCGGTGCAAATGTACCTTTAAGTATTGGTAATAAAATGCGAACATTTCATAAAGTGGACCTACACCTTTTCATTACTATGGCAATACCAAGTTGCCAAAAATGTTTTTCACATTTGTTCACATTTTTCAAACACCATAATTCATTTTTCACGGTTTTTGTTAAATTTAGCGTTTTGATCTGTGAATTTGATTATTTTATTTATCTAACTTCTAATGGTTATTTGGATTCATAAATTTCAGAAATT
This sequence comes from Halesus radiatus, assembly GCA_022606495.2. Lineage (NCBI taxonomy): Eukaryota > Metazoa > Arthropoda > Insecta > Trichoptera > Limnephilidae > Halesus > Halesus radiatus. The sequence continues at coordinate 52,565 of JAHDVE020001850.1, read as the reverse complement.
CGAAAAAATTACATTTTCATGTAATGAATAACGTTTAAACATAAAATTGTCTTAGAAAATGATGTGGAATCATCTCCTTTCGGAAAGTACCACTAATTTCCGAAAGTAAAAAATATATGCACTTGGACAATAAGGAACTCCAGTGAAAAATATAATGGCCTCAAAAATATATATTCATATAGATCAACAAACGCCGATTCTAAATATATAACTTTCATTATATATAATTATGCGTAGAATTTATTAATCGTTATTTAAAAGTGAATAAAAAACTCATCTCATCAAAACACCTTATTATGTTGGTACCATTGCATTTGGAATATCTGACGTCATAAGCGCATTCTGTTTCTGGATTAGAATAAACATTTTGTTTTTTCGCTTTTCTTTTGTATTTTAAATATAAATGAAATTTTAACTTAATTTGGGTGACTTTAAGCTCCATAATTGTTGTTCAATATAAAAAAAACTATTATTAGTGAAATAAATTAGACTATTCATGAGCAAATCAATTATCAATACGGATATTATGAAAATATTAATGCTCAATACGATTATTAATGTTTGAGTTAAAGTTTCGAAAAAGGTACATAATTTTACTACTTATGTTTAATGATGGTTTACTATGAATATAATATTAAATTATGTACGGTAAAGCTCATACTTGTTTTGACATTTGACATTCTAACCTCAAAACTGATCAAAACCGACCGGCCATAGATTTGGAGCGTTTTGGCGGCCTTTGAAAAATCTAAACTTTGAAAATTAATTAACTACGAAAACTAACTTTAGAAAAAAAAAACGAAATGTACTGGCATTTAAGTTAGAACGTCATTATTAATAAAAAAAAATTGTACTGAAGTTCCTTATTGTGCTTTTTTAAAAAATAACAATCATTTTCCCATGTGCGCCATCTTTGAGCCAATTTGCTTGCATTTTTTTTATTTTTTTTATTCTGAGTTGCGGCATTATTAGACCCGTTTTTGCAATCAAATAAATACCTCTTCTAATCAGCCTTAACCGATGTCGTTAATTAGAGGCAATGACCAAAAGTAATCGTAACGTTTTATTGGGCAATAAGTTTCCAATTTAAATCTGAAGCATAAATTAATTTTAAAAAATCTTTTGTTTGGAACCTGAAATAATAATAAAATTTGTGTTTCTTTAACACACACTACAAAATATGGAATAAAATATTTTGAATATATTACCTGCACACTATATAACTCGCTCCCAATATTTATATGTAAACAACCAATATAATAAAAATAATAATAGTTATGCTCTTAAAGAATATTTATTAAAATTATTTAAAAATGCAAATAACTGATTTTATTACCTATCTCGGTTTTTTCTTCATATTTTGTTTGATTGGTTATGTTTTTTTTTCTGACGAGGTCAAAAGCCGCAAATTGTTTTTCCTGCTAGGCCTGCTTTTATTTTTGGCTTCTTTTTTATAGTTTTGTTTTTTCCTAGCGTTTCTTATAAATTGTATTTAATAAACTAATTGTGTAAATGTATATTTAAGTGCTATACATATAATAATAACTAAAATTATTAAAACCCTCAGATAGAAGGCTTGTTTCAGACCTAACTTTTATTTTCAAAATTGTTAATGGTTTTATAGACAGCCCTGATATAATCAGCTTAATTAAATTTAATATTCCAACTAAAACTACTACTTAAAAAAAATATTCAATTGTAACAATAATTTCAGGACAATTTAAAAAAAAATTACCTAGCCTTCAAGCAGAAGGTAATACTTTTTGAGACATAGTAGATATGTTCAACTGCCCGGAATACAAATACAAACAGACGATTATTGCATACATCCTCAACAATTATTAATATATGTGTGTAGAGTATAAGTATCATTGAATGTGAAGTATGTTCTGAATATTCGCCTCTGTAGCTAATTATTTGAAATGGTACTTACACCATGTTATTCCTATATTTGTTCGTGAGGCAAATAAAATATTTAGATGTTGTATTTCATGAAAGCTATCTATTTTATATATGTAATTAATGTGACTGTGCGACTATTGTAATTAACAAAATATGTAAAAGCCCATATATGTAATGTAATAAATACATAAATATAATAAATAACCGGGGGTATGTAATATAATAAATACATAAATAATTTTAACATATAAATATAATTACAATTCTAAAAATAATCACTAAACCTTCATTAAAAAACCATACGACTTCCCGAATCTAGACATTTGTCGGGAATTTAATGATAATAATTTAATGATTTTTTATATTGATAATATTATGAGATAACTATGAACTTTTCTTCTAACAGTTTTGCTACTTTATTGTATACTTTTCTGTAAAAGGTTGTTTTTGTTTTTTTTTTGTAAACAGCCGCATTGGTGTTGTACTTTTATGTTGAACTTGTATACTTTTCTACAAAATTTTGAATACGGATTATTTCTGTATATCCTTGTATGTTGTTTGTTGGTGTTTTGTATCTTTTTTGTATCTCTTTGTATCTTTTTTGTTTATTTTTTGCATCTCTTTGTATCTTTTTTGTTGATTTTTTGTATCTCTTTGTGTCTTTTTTGAATATTTTTGTATATTTTTTGTAAAACTTGTGTGATGTAAAATTTCCCTTGTGCTAAAATAAGTTTTATAAGTCATGGGATTATTATATACCAGGGAAGGATCGCGATCTACCGGTCGAACGCGACGGTGTTTTTAGTGGGTGACCTATTGTACTATTTCCAGTTAAAATGAGACTAAACTATTCGACGTAGAGGTTCGTCGGAGAGTTTTTATTTATTAATTCAAAATAATGATAGTATTATTACGCAATACGATAAACATAATGTTTTTAAACAGAAAAATATTTATTAAATATTTTATAAATTTACATAGGCCATTTCTCAAAATATAATCAGAAATATTACTTTTTCTGACCGTCCCATTGCATGTTTTACAAAATATTTAAAATACGAATATGATTTTTACAGTGGAAAAAGGTATTTTTAATCATTTCTGGTTGAGTTTTTGCAAATAAACATAACCAAAGATTTGTAATCCGCATTACAAAAAAAAACATTAAAGTTACGCAGTGTTCGTGAAAAAATTAAACTAGACACTGTTCTTTTTTTTAATTTATCTTATCGACACGTTACAGAAAAAACCTTCACAGTATTTTTTAAGGATATTTAACTTTTTAAATGTTTTTGTAAAACATGCGTAGAACGGTCAGAAATGTGTAATATTTCTGATTATATTTTGAGAAATGCTAAGCCCATCCAAATAAAAAAAAACCTAATAAATATTTTTCTCTTTAAAAACACCATGTTTATCGTATTGCACAATAATATTACCATTATTTTGAATCAATAATCCGACGTCCCTCTCCCCGTAAATTCATATATTCCCTTCTCTTTTCTTTTTTTACTAGAGAAATTCATCATTATATTATTGTAGTTTTTTTCAATAAATTATAAAATACTTGTTTTCAAAATACATATAGATATTTATGTTCCTTTTATATTTGGGTTTTTATTGTTAACTCGTGATATAATCACAAGCGATATCAGTTGATCGCCACAATTTTTTTTTATCAACTAGTCGCTCCTAGAAAAAAGTTTGGCTACCCCTGGTATATATAGCGAGATATAAAATAATTAAAAAATATATATTTCCACAAGGTTGGCTGATCTTGGACCAGTTCTGTAGAACAAGTACGAATAAAATAATGTTCCATTGAATGCTTCCGCTTATGTTACGTGGCGTCAATCAAATTTGTAATTTATTCATAGGTAACTTAAAAAGTAGATATTCATGTACATTGTAAATAACCTTATTATAAAACTGTTTTAATCATAACTTCAGGAAGGCGGTTATATTGGTTATATTGAATCAGTCCTTCGTAATAATATAATGATATATGCCATATATCACACGCATACCAAACAGACGTATGCCGAGTCTATTTCACAGATATTTCGGAGGAAGCAGCATCTTCCGCGCACTGACACCTGCGAAAAATTTGGAGGACAAAAGCGGAATACCCACAATAAGGAGCTCCAGTGAAAATATAATGACTATTAAAATATGTATTCATATAGCTCAGCAAACGCCGATTCTGATTATATAACTATTCTTATATATAATTTATACGTAGAATTAATAAATCGTTATTTAAAAGTGCATAAAAAATCATCTCATCAAACCTTGTTTTGTTAGTACCATTGCATTTGGAACATCTGACGTCACGTGAGCATTCTGTTTTTTTTTTTAATATTACTATGGACATTTTTATTTATCACCTTTGTTTTTTTTTATTTAAATATGTATTTTCTTTAGTTCTGGCCAAATTTTAACATAATTTAAATGACTTTAAGCTCTGTAATTGTTATTCAATATACAAAAAAAACTATCGTTAGTGTTAGTATTCATTAGCAATCCAATTATCAATGTGAATATTACGATAATATTAATTCTCAATGTTATAATTATTCTTTGAGTTAAAGTTTCTAAAAAGGTACATAATTTTATTACTTACGTTTAGTTATGGTTTACTATGAATAGAATATAAAATTAAGTACGGAAAAGCTCATCCTCATGTGTTATTATATTGTGTAATGATAGCCTGTCCAAAAAGAGAAAATAAATGTAAAAAAATAAAATAAAATTCGTAGAATAGACGTAATATAAGAATAATATAAGAATAGGAAGTAATATTTGTACAGCGCCCTTGAGGTGATTTTTCACAAAAACGGCGCTATAAAAATAATCCGATTATTATTATTATTATCCTTGTTTTGACATTAGACATTCTATCCTCAAAACTGATAAAAAACCGACGGGTCATAGATTTGGAGCATTATGGCGGGCTTTGAAAAAGTGAAAATTATTTAACTATGAAAACTAGCTTTGGAAAAAAAAAGAAATATACTGGTATACGCCATCATTGATAAAAATAAAAAAAAAAACAATGGACTGGAGTTCCATATTTAACCAAAACCTCCCAGAGCACTAGCCCGGAACACTAAATAAAATTTTCAAATTATTTTTGTTTTAGAAACATTTTAGAACGTTTTAGTTATTTTCAAAAAAAAATGTTAAAATATAATTTTTTTAAGTATTCACACAAGTTAAGAAGTCAATTTGATTCAGTGTCCCGGCATTGTGATCTAGGTAGTTTTTATTGAAGTCGGTAGCATGAGAACTAGTTGTTTTCCAAAGTAAAACGACGGTGGAACGATCTACTGACATCTGTCTTTCCTCTGTCGTTCGATCCCAAGAATACCCTCCGAGCGGAAACTGAACATTGTGTGAGAGGGAGCGCGCTAACATAAATTACGCTTAGGGCGTATCTAGGGAAATTCGTATAATTAATTTTTCAACTAGACATCTGAATAAACATTACCTAACAAAATAACTTTTTTTAAGTGAATGAAAACTCCCAGTTTTCAAGGGAAGTTTGAAATGTGTACATAGAAATTCTGAATGTAGGGGCTTCAAGACACGCATTATCAAATCCCTCCCTACTAGAGATTGCAATCCGGATAATTTGGATTTCGAAAAAATCATTAAAAAATAAACGTTCTTACATTACCTCTAATTTTGTTTACGGAAATACATTAGTAACGCAAAGCCAGCATGCTATAAAATTACAGTTTATGAAAGGGCTTGAAGAAGGTCATGGTAAGATTTGCCAAAACCTGTTGTTAAACCTGTTACAAACTAATGATTTAGTTGATTAACTCAAATACCGTATAAATATGATAATACCTCCAGCTACCTGACATTTCCCATACGTTGAGATGGCAACATGGGACACTAACGCCTCTAGCGGCGCGAGTTGGCGAGGTTGGGTTTTTTAGTACATTTTAATAGATTTTTTTGTGAAATATATTCTTAATAAATTATAGAAATTGAAACATCATGAAATAAATATTAGGTAACCTACATATGCTTTTTTGGTCATAAATGAAAAAATATTAAAGAGGTTAGTAGGTTTGTACTAACGTTTATAAGAGCTGGACGCTCGCGTTCGATCTGGTGGCTTAGAAAAGGCATAAATTACTTTCAATTGATAAATAAATTAAAAATTACTTTGTAATCACCACTTTATTAATATATACTCGTACATGTCAACATGTTTCGAAAGCTATGCTTTCCTCATCAGGAATATACAGAGTACTAAAAAATAATAATGTCGAGTAAGAATAGACAAATTATAAACATAAACGAAAATTGAGTAAAGTAGGTAAGTCATTAATTAAAAATTATTATAAAACATTGAATTCAAAATTTATATTTGAAATTAAATAAAACATTAAGAGGTAGCTATTTAAAGCAAAAATATTACGAATTATGTTTAATTATATATTAAAACATTTTATATTTTCAATTTTTTCTAATTGTAAAACGGTTGTATTTGTGTGTAAAATTTGTAAAACTTTATTCATATCAAAATATACTTTTAATAAATTTATTTTTTAATTTGTAGAACTCCACTTTTGATCAAAGTAAAAAAAAATTATAATAACTATTATTATAACAATTTAAAAAACGGTTTATGTATCAAAAAGGTATGCAAAACTTTAAAGATGGGTAGTTATTATTAAAATTTAAAAAACGTACAACAAAATACTTTTAATTTAATAAATTTTCTTTAATTTCTTATTTTTAGACTTATTTTGACTTATAACATATCACTTTTTTTAAATTTTATTTATATACGCTTTAAATAGATATAAATATTTAAATGTCCTCATTAAAGCAATTATTAATATAATAAAAAAATAATCATACGAATTGTGATATATTAAGTCAAAAGAAGTCTAAAAATAAGAAATTAAAGAAAAAAATCACAATTCATTAAATTAAAGGAAATTTATTCCCTTTCTAAGCCACCAGACTAAGCGCGAGCGACGAGGCTTACAACTGTTAGTAGAAACCTAATAGCCTCTTTAATATTTTTTCATTTACGAGTATAACCAAACAATCAGTAGTCATATGCGGGTTACCTAATATTGAGTTTATGAATTTTCGATTTCTATAATTTATTAAGAATACATTTCTCAGAAAATCTATTAAAATGTATCAAAAAAAAAATCCACCAACGCGCGCCGCTAGGAGCGCTAGTGTAGCATGTTGCCATATAAATGTCAGGAGCTGGAGGTATCATCATATTCTACGGTATTTGATCAGATTGACTACATTCATAAAAATGGAGTGGCGAAAACACGTGCTCATAGACACAACACAAAATAAAAAGCGGAATTAAAAAATCTTCAGTACGCAATTCATTTTCTAAAATATTACGTACCTACCTACCTATTTAAAACGGTATTATTCTATACGATTTTTAATTATAATATTATTATTATATGTATATTTATTATTATTTTTTTCTTTAATTTTTATTATGTATATATAAATAATGAATGTTTGTATGTCTCTCTGTCTGTCCTCGATTTTATCGAAAATTACTGGACCGGTTTCGCTGAAAATAGCACAGTTTATTCTTATTAGGGCCGGGAAGGTTTAGAGAGTAGTTTGAATGAAATCCAATATGTAAAACTGTTGCTATAACGTTTTAAAATTAGTATGAAAAACATTGAATCCGCCATGTTGTATTGAGGTTAGCCCAATGATATACCGCTCTTGTTAGCCAAGGATTATATATTGAAAAATGAAAACACGAGTAGATAATAATAATAATAATTGGATTTTTTCGTTTCGTTTCGATTTCGACGTTTTCGTGGGAAAATCACCTCAAGGGCGCTTTATAGGTACCTACTTAAGAACTTTTTATTTAAATGTAGTAAAAAAATTGTAATGAAATAAAATTTTCAAATGAATGTTTTTTTTATTTATTTCTTTGTTTAGAGATAGTAGATCGCCGGGTACAAATCGGCTAGTTTAATATATAAATGGTGTTCCGTACAACCTCTATTATTAGATTTTCAAATATTTCGTAATGTTTTTAATTCCGCATTTCTGCAATAAATTATCATTTATTATTCTTTTCTTTTTTTTAATCCGGTTCCAATTAAATTAAGATTATTATAATGTGAATAATAATATTATTTCTAATTTAAGATGGCCCCGATTAATAACTGAATCCAACTAGGGAAACGCAATCATTTCTAGATAAAAGCAGATACCTAGTTTTTGTGTGGTCATAAATAGATGTGTAATTTATGTAAAAATGTACTATGTATGTCACCAATAATGTAGGAAAAAATAGCACTTCAGTTGTTCAAATTACTGTAAACTGCTACACCAACATGATTCAAAGGTAAAATAGTGTAACTTTAAAAAATCGATATGGCCAAAGGGCCAATATTATTTTTGACATTACGTACAGATTGTCAAAATAAAGGGCTTCCAGACGAGCGTGTGGCCCAGTGGTTATGGGCAAAACGAACCGTATGACGGCAAATTCCTGGCCCAGAAAAGGCGTGGCCATAGGAAAGGAGAATGGATTTACTAGACCTAGTATTTCCTATCAAAACCAAGCGTCATCAGGCGGGCCAGTAGTGTGGCCGGCGGAAAAATATATTAATCGAGTTTTTATTTTTTGACTTGACAATTATGGCAATACTCCTTGTATCTGCTGAATGAAGCGGTCTTGAAATTTAAAATATGGCATTGGAAATCGCGCATTATTTATCGTTTTAAAATAAAAATTATACATACCTGTGTCCGATACAATCCTTAGATATATGAATATTTTAATTAGAATTTTTCGTAACATTAATTTAATTTTTAAATTATTTTCTTGGATTTGAATTTCCTCTGATAATTCGCAAAAATACACCTCGGAACAAGTCTGTCTCATGATCCGAAAAATTGATAGGTATGTTTTTTTAATTTTATTTATTCATATTTATAGTTTTTGGTACAAAGCTTAGATTATTTTCGACTACCAAACTAGGCACATGCCCGTATTATGGTAGTTGACATATTATGATATATTTTTTTCCAAATAATATACCAGAAATAATAATTCCAAATAATATTTTATATTTACTAAGGTTTTTTGTGTGTAAAAAGTAAAATAAAATTGTGTTTTGTCAATTGTAATCTATAATAACACCCAATTAAGCAAAAGATACCTAAAATGGATGTTATTTTTCTTGGATTATTAATATTAATATAATAGCCATTGTAGTTGTTAAGTGTCAGCGCGAAATTTTGTTAAACACGGAGGTGTTCGCGTAAGGTGCGTGCGCTCTCGCCGACAATCATATGATTACTGACAGATATAGCAACTAGGAGTGAGCCATGGGACGTATGCTGGTGGCTATGTTCTTATGACAACTGGTGAAATTTGCCGTGTGGTGGCAAAACCCAATTTCGGTCGGGCCACCCAACAGTTAGGCCACCCGCTCGTCTGGAAGCCACTTAAAGTAGACAAAAATGTAGGGTGCTGCGATAGTTTAAATCGCTCCATCGAAGCCAGAGTCAAGTTAGCCTCTCAGACGCTGGGCATACTGTACAGGGTACCCAGATACTTAAATAGTACACAACTACTAATCGCAAGTGCAAATCCCACTATTGAATTTGGCAGGCACCTCTGGTCTGGAGCCCAATATGCCCAAAAAAACCCTGGACTCTACGCAGAAACGGGCGATCTGTTTGATAGATTCACCTTTCTTAACAAACAGATTGCAATCTTTAGAAAACAGGAATCGGGTTGCAACACTGTCCTTATTCTATCAGTATTTCAATGGAAGATGCTCTGAGGAACTACCATCATTTGGCACCGGTGCATAGTCGGGAAACATGCCAAATGCGCCCCCAACACTTGTACACGGTTTACAATATGTCACATAAGAACGGGTAGTTTCTAGGACTCATCTTGAGTTCAACAGTCCGGCTGTGGAACGATTTGCCAGCCTCTGTGTTTCCTCCCTCCTACAACATGACCCATGTTCACTCCTTCCTCTCCTTAAAAAGACCCCCACACAGCATCCTCAAAGATGACATATGCCTTGAGGGAAATTATTATCCTCGGGACCTCCTGTGTGGAGTTAATGTGAAAAAATAGAAAATGTTTTTAAATAGCAACACTAAGATAGTTGAAAGAAAACATAAAATATTACTAAAAGCACTATGGTTCAAGTGATATTACATCAATATCAAACACTGTTCAGAAATTAGGGGTATTTCCTGAAAGGAAATGATTCTACATCATATTATGAGGAAATTTATTCACTTGTTGTTCCTTTTTTAACACTTTGCGAGATATTGCATGGAAAAGTTTAGTTTTTTTTTTAATTTTTAACTTTTGCAATGTACATAATTTCAAATAAGCCATTTGTTAGATGTTAAATTAAAATAAATAAATTAAAATTGAATTTTGCAGTTTTATCTCCCAGACAACATTTATTTATTCTTTTATGAACAATTGTCACGACAATAACATTACAAACCGTGGCAGATTTGGAAGTCAAACATAATTTTTGTTCTACATGCAATACAATACAAATATTACAATAGTAATGAACTGGCATCACTATTTTAATATATTATGTTTTAAATATTTTTATCCTAATCTGTTATAACATCACACTTAAATTTTTTTTTGTACATCTCATAGCAGGTTTCACCTAGTGAGGTAGGTAATGTAAACCATACAATAATATTATTATGTAACATATATTGTAGTTATATTTAAGGGCGAGAGGGACGTCGGAGAGTTATTATTTATTAATTCAAAATAATGATATTATTATTAGGTCATACGATAAAAATAATGTTTTTAAATAGAAAAAGATTTATTAAATATTTTATAAATTTACATAGGCTTAGCATTTATCAAAATCCAATCAGAAATATTTCTTTTTTCTGGCCGTTCCATTGTATGTTTTACAAAATATTTAAAATTCGAATATGATTTTTACAGTGGAGAAAAGTATTTTTAATTCTTTATCGTTGCGTTTTTGTAAATAAACATAACCAAAGATTTATAATCCGCATTATGAAAAAAAAACATTAACGTTACGTAGTGTTCATACAAAAATTAAACCACACACTGTTCTTTTTTTTTAATTTATCTTATCGACAAGTTACAGAAAAAACTTCACAGCATTTTTTAAAGATATTCAACTTTTTAAATGTTTTTATAAAACATGCGTAGAACGGTCAGAAACGTGTAATATTTCTGATTATATTTTGATAAATGCTAAGCCCATGTAAATTTAAAAAAAAAGTAAAAAATATTTTTTTCTTTAAAAACACCATGTTTATCGTATTGCACAATAATATTATCAATGTTTCATAAAAACATTTAAAAAGTTGAATATCCTTAAAAAATGCTGCGAAGGTTTTTCTGTAACTTGTCGATAAGATAAATTTAAAAAAAGAACAGTGTGTGGTTTATTTTTTTTACGAACACCACGTAACTTTAATGATTTTTTTTTGTAATATGGATTACAAAACTTTGGTTATGTTTATTTACAAAAACGCAACGATAAAGCATTAAAAATACTTTTCTCCACTGTAAAAATCATATTCGTATTTTAAATATTTTGTAAAACATACAATGGGACGGTCAGAAAAAGTAATATTCCTGATTAGATTTTGATAAATACTAAGCCTATGTAAATTTATAAAATATTTAATAAATATTTTTCTATTTAAAAACATTAGGTTTATCGTATGGCGTAATAATAATATCATTATTTTGAATTAATAAATAATAACTCTCCGACATCCCTTTCCCCGTTAAACATGCCGTATTTTATGAAACTGTATAACGCTCGTTCTGTGATTGGGCCACATTGAGACGATTTACTTATATGATGTTATTTACCCCCACTCAATTTTACTTATCAAGGTGTTTGAAATAATTTATTAATATTTTTCGTGAAAACCGATTTACTCAGAAAATAATTATCGTGATAATTAAAATTATTTTTCTGTTAGGTAGTTAGTTACAGTTGAAATCTGTTTTCCATGCTTTTAATAATGGGAAGCTTTTCATTGTTTTATAATTACATGAATGCCATTTAAATAAATGAATTTAAAGGTATGTGGTAAATTACTGAATTATTTTATGGTAAGAAAAAATATTGTTTAGGTTTCGTGATAATACTAAAGGTCTACTCACATCTACCAGCACCGCGCAGAGCGGAACAGTACAGTACAGGCACATCGTCATTCCTTAGCTTACGCCTTGCAACCTTATGATTTTTTAATATGCGGCACCATAATAACAGTGTGGATACTATGGGCGTCATCGCAAAGTCACCGGAGATACTGTGCAGGGTACAGGACTCCATCCAACATATAAAATTCTGTGCCGTAAACCATAAAAACCTGTACGTCATCGTTAATTCAGTCTGCACTAGTCCGTAGCGGCAAACCGCCTTTAGTCAGCCAGTCAGCAATTCCGAGCAGTAATTTTTTTCGCTTTTGCGGTCCATATTCTCTAATTCAAGAAATTAAGAAATGTATTCTGTATTCAGCTGTGACGTCGCAGTCACTACGTCTCTGATCCGTCGATACCAAGTCTGTCCATGCTAGGTCCGCAGGGAGCAAGTTAGTCTAGTCACTGCGAAACACTAGTCAGAAGTTCCTAATCCATTCCTCAATGCAGACGGCGATTCCGTATGTGTTAGTCCCAGCACAGTAAAGCCGTAAGTTTCGTAGTCGGGTGGGAATTTCCGAAGTAATTCAGTACTCAGTAGGGTGCGTCAATGTTATACTTGGTCGATGGTAGGGTGTCGTGATAAAAATGACAAATATTAATTAGTGATTTCGTCCTGTATTTACTTAGATTGAGAGTCGCTCGATTACAAGAAAAAAATTAATTTAAAGATTGAATTACAATAAATTCACAAGACCAGGTGAATAAAACTGAATTGATTCACTACTGATATTGAATCTGCCCATGTCTAGTCCACCATAGAATTTGGCAGCAGCCTCTGGTCATGAGCCCCAAAATATCTGAAAAAACCCTTGACTCGGTGCAGAAACGGGCAGTCCGTTTGATAGATTCGCCTATATTAACAAATCAATTGCAATCTTTAGAGCACAGACGTCAGGTGGGAATGCTGTCCCTGTTCTACCGGTGTTTTAATGAAAGATGTTCTCTGGAATTAGCGTCATTGATCCCTTCGGCACCGGTCCACAGTCGAGAAACACGCCAAACACAAGCCCAACATTTGCACATGGTTGACATTTATCACATGAGAACGGGTCACTTCTACGACTTGTTCTTGTGTTCAATAGCTCGGCTGTGGAGTGATCTGCCGGCCCCTGTGTTTCCTCCCTCCTACAACATGGGTCTCTTCTAGACCCAGGTTCACTCCTTCCTATCCTCTAAAAGACCCTTCACACAGCATCCCCAAAGATGATATAGGCCTTGAGGAGAATTATTTCCCTCGGGGCCTCCTGTGTGGAGTTATTGCAAAAAAAAATATTTTCATCTCACATCATTTCCAGTGTCACCTATCTAGTTTTGAAATATCCATTTCACTGTTAAAAACTCGGGCGAAAGTAGGTAGTAAAACTAGCAAAGAAAAAACAGTGAGTTGTAATACCAGTCATTTATTAAAGTTCTTAATCTATTTCCGACATGCAATTTATAAATAAAGATCTAACACACAACTGTCAAAAGTCTTTAATTACGCAAGAGGACTTGTGAACACTTAAATAATCATTAATCTTCTAGACCCAGGTTCACTCCTTCCTATCCTCTAAAAGACCCTTCACACAGCATCCCCAAAGATGATATAGGCCTTGAGGAGAATTATTTCCCTCGGGGCCTCCTGTGTGGAGTTATTGCAAAAAAAAATATTTTCATCTCACATCATTTCCAGTGTCACCTATCTAGTTTTGAAATATCCATTTCACTGTTAAAAACTCGGGCGAAAGTAGGTAGTAAAACTAGCAAAGAAAAAACAGTGAGTTGTAATACCAGTCATTTATTAAAGTTCTTAATCTATTTCCGACATGCAATTTATAAATAAAGATCTAACACACAACTGTCAAAAGTCTTTAATTACGCAAGAGGACTTGTGAACACTTAAATAATCATTAATCTAAGAATAAATTAAAGATGTGTGAAAATTCTACTTACAACAAGATTTTAGTTTGGCATTATTTAAAATGCCGGTAAAAAAGATGGATTTTTTTTTTCAAACTGTGAAAAAATTCATTTTTAAAAAATAGTCGTTATTAAACTGCACCCACTGCGTTCAATTACAAGTATTTTTTAAACGTAAAAAAAAAAGTTTAAAATAAAATAATAAATTCGGATTTAGTACAATTTTTGAGAATACACAATAAAGTAGTATTTGTGCTTGTTTGATGAAAACACACAAATTGTGCGAATCTTTGGTTCAGTATAGTAAAAAAAAAACCTCACACGTGTGACATAATAATCTATATAGTAAGTGACAATTTTTTTGTGATAATTTTACGATATCATTTGGCAACACTTTAAAATTGTATTGAGAAATTTAATATAAAATAACAGTGATATGTGTTGCATTAAAACATGAAAGAAAATAAAAATGCTTCCACAAAAGTGGGAATTTATCTTTGGAGTAAAATAAAAAATGATACATAATCGAATTTTTAAAGATATTTTCAACGTAATAAGTAATGTAAAATCATTAAAACATTCATAAGGCTACAATATGTAAAATCATTAAAACATTCATAAGGCTACAATAAAAATAATAAAAAGACCTATACATAATTATAATGGTAACAAAGGGATAATAATTAAAATTTGTGACAAAACAACTTAAAAACAAAAATAGTGAAAATTTGCTTAACTGACTAGCTTTCCTAGGTAAAAATATTTTGGTCGCTGCAATATACTATCGAGCCCGTGGAACAACAAGGCTCCATCCGACACAGTAATGTCATGCGACAATGGGCTATAGAGAGTTCAACTTTAGAGTTCATAATCGCATAACACTGCGGAGTCAGGTGGAAACCTGTTGTTCCAAGGGCACACTATGCTGTTTTTAATAAGTAGAAATATTTTCATCCTGCTCACTGCTGATGTCATTTTGTAAAATGTTATTTTCAGAAAGCCTTTGGTTCGTTGAATATTATGCAGCAAACAGGAACTGAAAAAAGAAATATTGTTTTTAAATAATCACGGTTTATTATCGGTAAAAAGGAAAAAAAGGGCACAAATAATGCGTCTTAACAAGTGGGACACTAATCCGCACTATGGAGCCAATTTGGAATGGTCACTTTCTCAAGGGATTTTGAGCCTTAAATATGTTTGTACGATGCTCAAATACCTTTATTCGATTGGCGAATAAAAAATACTACATATTCGTAAAAAGCATTTATTTTGTGATTTGCCATTATTAGAATATAAATGCATAAATTTGTTTTGAACCACTTAATTAAATATAACACATAATTAAAAACTATATTCCCGATGAGGGAAGGGTACTTCCGAAACCGGTCAAGATTATTATATTAAATTGAAGTGGTTCAAAACAAATTTATGCATTTATATTAGAATAATACTACGTTTAAAATATTCTCGTTTCTCATTTGTCATACGCAGCGCACCAGCTGAAAAAATAAATAATATCCTGTCACCGTGACAAATATTTCCGGTTTTCAAAGTTATATTATTGCAATCAAATGAAACACTCAAACTTTGTTTTGACCACATTTATTTTATACGCCTACCGGTTTCGGTACAACCGTTCCATTGTCAGGGCAAGTGTATATTATATTATTGCACTCATTTAGAGGAAAACCTGAGAATAATTTATTATTATTATGAAGGACACTTATTTAACTTTTTGGAAAATATAGTAAAACTCGAAAAATTCATTTGTCTAAATACATGTATGAAGCTATTCTGTGAAAACTACTTAAGATATAAATATACAAAAAAAAATTATAAATACATCAACCCATTTTCTGTAAAGACGGTACCATTTACAAAAACACCATTTTGCAAAAAACAAGTCAGCAATTACGAAAGTGACGCACGATGGCGGACGGCGCGGCAAACGCGGAAAATGTTCGGCCTAAAATCCCAGCTTGCAAGGGGTTAATACACCATTTTCACATCAATATAAATAGAGTACATTCCAGAGTCTAATACGGGACAATATGTTTATGTTAATTCACATAAATATGATGGTAATGTTTTATGTTCATAACAAAATGTAGATTACCAATAGCTCATGTATGTAGCCAACTATTTTAGGTTCCGAGGTGCTACAGTCCCTTAGAACTTTCACAGTGGAAAGATTGCACTACATCAGAGAAATAATTAGCAGCCTTATCGGAAAGTTGATCCAGATTGATTGTTGATTCATCATCAAATTACTTGGATAACTTGCACCGTGATGTGACATACGTGGTGGTGACGGCTAGCGATGATAAAAAATTGCTATATCATGAAATACAACATTGCATCAAACGTAACAGATTTCATTGAAAAAATGGCCAACCAAATAGTGTTTTAGGATTAGCACATTGCTTGATTCGAAGATAACAAGTGTACGAGAATAGTGCTTGGCGAGGAGAACCTTAAACAGACTGCAAACCACGGAAGGAAATGAGTAAAGGATGCATCTTTAGAAGAGTTAATGAATGGTCACCTGAAGTATTCTAGTTGGTCTTCTTGGCGTCCTTGGCCTCCTCTTTGGGCTGTCCGCGACCCAGGAGCTTGGCCAGTGAGTCCCAGATGCCACCGAAGAACAGCGCACAGAACAGGTTCTCAAAGGGAATGAAGGGATCGTGGATGCCCAGCAGAATTGAGGACAGCTGAAACAAAACAGAAACAAACGGTTAACATTTTGAAATATTAGCTTTGGTTGATATAGGCCAGATGCCCAAGAACTGCACGAAGTTCAGAACTGCAGTGCTATTACTGTAGCCTTTCCAAGTGCCGGGGGGTCTTTGAATGATGACGTTGTGATAACGTCCTCGAGTAAGATTCTAATACAAAGAAATTTATTTAAGCTACTATGTCACCGTTAAGTAAAAAAAATTATATTTTAGCAGCACAATATCTTTACGTGTCTCTAAGGAGTGGTAATTGGTCATACCCAAAATATGGATAGATGGGTATAGGCAAGGGCATCGTCTGTACAGAGGCAAAAACAAAAATCTCAAAAATTTCTTGTGAACTCTTTCAATGGACAAAATATAAGTTAGTTTGTGTGCCCCACATGAAATGATAGAATTAGATTTCAATACACTTAATACTAGCGTGTTGTATACTGCCATGGTAAGTACAAGCACAGTATCATCCTTAAGAGTCTCGAGGAAGATACTGCGTTTTTACTTACGACGGCGGAATAATAACCTGTGTTTGCGTGTTTTGAAATAAATATTCTCTATCTTATCACACACTCTTTGATTAATTCACATTCATGCATCGTTTGATACAAACTTCAAAAGAGTAGCCACTCTGTTATGCAAACTAGCTGGGAGACAAATTTGCTCAATGTAGACAACAGGTTTCCAAACATTTTTTCCCTATGGACACCTTTGCCATTCTTTTAATTTTCCGTGTATCCCCCCATAGCCTGTCTGTCCAAAACTTTGGTACAATGCAGAACAAGTAGTATTTACTGCGCGATGCATTGCTGCTAGTATGAAAATTTGTAACATGAACGTGCCTGCGCGATGGACGCGATTCGCTTCATGTGCGCAGTAGGCTTGTTGAGCAAAACTTACTACGGTGCTTTACCATGCGTGCAGTCTAAATGAATTCCGATCCGTGGACCCCCATTTACATCTCGTGGACCCCTTTTTTTTTCTTCCTGCCATGCCCTGTAAATCGTAACAGTACAGACCACTTTGGGAACCTACGATGTCGACCAATGAAAGATAACAAACAATACTTCTTGCGATCTTCTGACTGCGAGATAATGTTTCTTTTTGATAACTGTTTTTGGTAACCAAATCATTTTGGTTCGATCAACATTTTTAAGATCCACATGCCCTGTCTAGATATTGTTGGTCAATGTATGAATGCAATTAAAAATCACAGATTTTCATGAATGACCTAAATATCTACCTGCATAAGTAATTATTTTATGTTTCCTATTATAGTAGAAGTGAGAACTGTAAATAAAATAATGGTTATTCTTACCTTGAAGTAAACGAAGAAGATCACAATGCCAAAGTAGACCAGGGCATGCGGCGCGGAGATGAGGTCCGTCTTCTTGTCCAGAACAAATATGATAGAGCCGATGAGTGATGCCTTGGTGTAGCTGCAAGTAAAACAAACAATTTGGTCAGTGAAATGCTGATATTGAGTCAACTGGAAAACTTCAACCAAAGCAAGCAATATCACTTAAAATTTGTATTATTGAAGAGAACTTTGTCCTTGAGGTATGATGCGGTTATTTAACAAGGGCATTCAGGCATGTGCAATACCAAAATGTAAACAATTATTTTTAAGAACAAGGTTACTAAAAGAATCAGTATTTTCATGGCAAAGAGCAAAGTTTGGTGCATGAATAATTATTTACAAATAAATTACGACTGTATTATTGAACCAGTATACAAATAATGACTTCTTGATATGTGCACCAATCCATTGTTACGCGGATGACAGTACAGTCCATGATAGCTTTTTGTTTGACAAGCTCCCAAAGGGCACACAAACTCCAACGGCTCGGAGGGCTTTGAAGGAGAGAATGGAGGGTTACCTCGAGAGGGTCTCCTCTTGGGGTAAGAATAACCTCGTCGAATTTAATGTTTCAAAGACCCAATAATGTCTGATTACGTCTAAAAGGGATTGAAATGATTGAAATGGAAGCAATCTTTCCAATAAGCCTGTCGATTTGCTTGATTGATGTGCTCGGTGTAACCTTAAGTGACCAGCTCACGTATGGGGGCTCCATCGAAACCAGAGTAAAGTTAGCCTCTCAGAAGATGAGCGTATTGTAGTACAGAGGCCGCAGATAATTTAATAGTATACAACTGCTGATCCTAAATAAATCGCAAGTGTTCCCCACTGTAGAATTTGGCAGCCACCTCTCTGCTGCTCTGTGCAGAAATGGGTGGTCTGTTTGATAGATTCACCTATCTTAACAAACGGAGCACAGATGTCAGGTGGGAATGCTGTCCTTGTTCTACTGGTATTTTAATGGAAGATGCTCTTGGGAACTAGCGTCATTGATCCCTTCGGCACCGGTGCATAGTCGGGAAACACAATAAATGCATGCCCAACATTGGCACACGGTTGATATTTGTCACATGAGAATGGATCGCTTATCCTCTAAAAGACCCTCCACACACCATCTTGTGCTTTTTACACTCCTTCCTATCCTCTAAAAGACCCTCCACACACCATCCCCAAAGATGATATAGGCCTCGAGGGAAATTATTTCCCACAGAGCCTACTGTGTAAAAAAAAAACCATCATTTCAGTTTGTCTGCTTAACAATCCGTTATCAACAGACTGATTGCCATCTCTCCTACAAAGAAGCAATGTACCGCAACCGGGTGGCAATATAGTTCCCCTGTCAGTGCTCCATAAGACAGGGGCGCTCTTGTGAGGTATCACATAAATAAAAAAATCTTAGTGTATGTAATGTATTATGCTTTGTAAAATGTTGTCATTGGAATATTTTATATGTATTAATCTAGCAATCAAAATCAAATCAGTCTTCTTCACAGACTTTAAGCTACTAAAGGCTACTTCAGATATAAATAATTGGATTATGTTTGGTATTACTTTGCAGAAAGGTTAGTTTCACAAGCACATTATCTAAGGCTTTCTGTGTCAATAAAGATTATTTGAATCTGTGTTAATACATATACAGATTTTTAAAGATAAGCTAAAATGACTAAATAATTTATTCAATTTTTAATTATTAATTATTTTTATTGAGATTAAAAATCTCATTTTAATATTTAATCATTGTAGAAAATAATATTAACATAACCTAAATGTCCTGGGTTCGAGTCCCAGATGCGACTGAAATCTTTTTATTTTCAGTAACTTTTTCCATTTTCATATTTCATTTAGGTTATGTTAATATTATTTTCTACAATGATTAAATAATTTATTATCATAACAGCTCTGTACTGGTTAATAAAATTTCCTGACACCATTTGGTAGCAATTTAGTGTTTAACCGATAGAGTGCGGCCCAGCGCCATCGCACTGTAAGCTTTAGTTACGTAAATTGCGATGCAAAGCTATAGCCCCGCAATTTTCAGTGTGCTTTTTGTAGTCCTCGGGAGAGCACATGTTCAATTTGAGCGAGGTATATTGCGGTTGGCGCGTGTCTTGATAACTGATTGAAATTGATTGATATATGTCCAAGTTACTGCATTTTTATGAAAATACCATACTTTTTTTATTTAAAACACACAGAATATCACAAGATTTGTTGGAAACAAGGAAGATGGACCAAATGGTCACTTTCTAATAAAATATACTGACTTCCTGAACTGTCACTAGAATCTGACGCCATTTTGTAATTATGTGCAAGAACGGTTTACTGACTGGATACAAACACAAACCTCAAACAGCCATTTAAAAAAATCCAACTATTATTATAAAGAAAGAACCGTAGAACACAATAAGCCATTTTACTCATAAACAGAATTTAATCCCGTACGCTCTTATTCCATCCATTCATCTTTAATGTACGAGGTTTGGTCTGCTATGGACGGAGGCCACTGAAGTAACAGGATAAAGGAAAGAAGAAGATGATGATCATTAAAATACTTACAAGCTGGGCTGCATAAACTCCATAGCCGTCGGAGTCCAAGCTCCTCGGATGAGCCTCTCCAACAGTTTGATGAAGCCGGCCCCGTTGCCCTTCATGGTGCCGATAATAATCATGATGATGTAGGCATTGGGGTACAGCTTAGCGGCGTGCGTCACTCCGTCATACACCTTCTTGGCACGGTAGATCTCCTTCATGGCGGACGCGACCACCTTCACCGGGAGGAACTTGCCCACCTTGTAGCCTATGTCAAACGGAGTGTAGAATACGACGTACCTGGAATGGAATAAAGATGTTTGTTTAAAAATTAACGCATGATTTGCGGGAGATGTTTAAACTGGTTTTCCAGCTTTTTCGCATATATATTTCCCAATTACGCTACAATTTTGATAAAGGATTCAACATCGTATTATAAAATAAGCAATAGTTTAGAAATTATAACTATTTTACGTGAAACATAATTTTTATCACAAATTTGAAATTCAAAACAAATTTTCGACATCAAGGTGTTAAATGAATTTAACAAAGGCATAATTAAATTTGGTATTTTCTATTCTCTCTAAATTTTATGTGAATACCACACAAGAATCCCATTGTTAGCATCCCATCCCTAATAATCACAGCCTAACAACATACCCTAATTATTTGGATATGTTGTGAGGCTGAAAGAATAAGGAGGGGAAGGAGATGGGTCAGATCTAATCACTAAGCACAGTGACAATGTTTCAATTCTGAATGGTGGTCTTCCACCAAGGTGATACTAAGAGTATCTACAAAACCCGCTTATTTTTCTTTACCTACCCAATCCTCCCCACCAGAGAAAAACTGATAATAATATTAACACTTTCTATGCCTGGACCCCGTTCAGTATGAATGTATGACAAATGCAAATTCACGTCCTGCAAAGTGTTAACACAATGTGTGAAAAAATGCTGAATTTTTAAAATACGCTAAGGGGCAATAAATTGTAGATAAGGAAAAAAATACATATTTTTAAAATTGATAAAATAATTAATTTGTAGAAATTTCAAATTGTTCACATGGTTGCTGAAAAAAACTGTTTATTAGTGTTTTTATTACATAAACAGTCTTTAAAATGTCATAATATTGACATTAAGTGATTACGCAAACATTGTGAGTTATTTTACGAGGCACTAAAGATAAAATGGTGCTTTTTACACCACTGTCTCCCCCTACCCACCTAGTAAAAGTGTCAAGGTAGTTAGTTACTGTGAATAAATTATTAAAATTCATGTGAGGTATTGAAGGCTGTTAAACGACAATGTCATTCCATCAAAAGTATAGAAGGAATAACATTGATTATTCAGGGTTAACTGTTTGTACAATTAGGACTCCTGTGAGTGTAAATCCACTCAAACAAAATATAACAAGGTAACAAAGTGTTTATGTCTGCACCACAGAACATATCCTATAGGACATTTGAGTCGTGAAGTTGTAAAACCCGCTCTGGTAATTTCTACCGGTTTTGAAACATTCCCAAAAGGTATTTTAAATACATTGAAAGTAAATACAATATTAATATTTTTCACTACATATCAAAAGAATAATGTGTTATTATTTAGATATTTCTCATAAAATGTAGATTCTTATAATATTCAAGGTGTTACAAACAGTTTTTCATGAGTGTACTGGATGCTCATGCCAGTTACATCGACTATAAATCAGCGGCTTCATCTTCAGGGACCTCGGGTAAAGATTTGCAAAGGAAACAGTTACCTCACGAAAGTCGTCGAACAACTGGCCGGTTGAACCAGTTGTGTCCCTATTCATTGGGATAAATTGTACAGTTTCTACACGTGTTACGTGTTAACAATTATTCTTATCTCTACAGCAAAAGGAACATATTTGCAAATGCATTATAGGGCCGAAAATTAATTACTTATGCGAGTAATTCAATTTTAAAAGCTATAGACATGTGTAGGCTGATTTCATTTAAATAAAGGCAAACAAAGGACCTTATCAAATATGAGTCTTGTAGAAGTGTGTGAGAACTATCAAAATAAAATCCTTAATTGTTAAAGATATAATATTTTGGATAATGTGACTCTGCTGTCTGATACAACAACTATCTCAAGATTTCTAAAATTTTCAGAGTGGGTTTTGTAACTCAACAATTCATTTGTTCAATCTAATGAACTAAGTGTTTCTTTTCGACTCTTAGGCCAGTATCAAACTTCTAGTAATTATCCGTTCAGTGGCTGTACCAAAGTAATTGATTACGAATATAATAGATGATTAATGAACGTACCACATAAGCGTGGCGACCATGAGCTGCGGGGTATTCTTGAGGGGGGCGAGAATGGGCTCTCCGAGCAGGCCGTTGGCGACCATAGCCCCGGAGAAGTTGACCAGCATGGTGGAGAGCCAGCATGACAGTGGGTGTTTGCGGGAGAAGGCTTGTGCTCCTGAAATTTATCATTATATTTACAAATCATCCTGAAGTTTGTAAGATTTTTTTTGGTTAACGCTAGGATTTACTGACAAGAACTAAAATTTTACAATTTTAAGGCTTTTACAGTAACATATATTAAACGTTGGAAAAAAATTTCACTGGCAAAATGGAAGGAATGAGAGGAGATACAGAGGAAAATCACAAATTTGTTGGAGTCATAAAATATCGCAGGCGTCTGGAACGTCGGTGTTTGCAGCTCTCCATGCAGCACAGAACCGTTAGGAAAGGAAGTTCAACAAGGCAATTGGAGTGAGTCACGATCCTCATCAATGAGGCAAGGACTAAAGAAGAAGTTTAAGGTAATACCTTGAGATATACCAATTGTTTGAGAGAGTTACCTATAATTACAGATTATAGTTCTATTATATCATCGTCATACTGCAAAAACCAAATACTGCAAAAAATGGGTTTTTTGAATAATTGGGTTCTAAGTGACATTCCGCATGTCTAATTGATATAAGCTGACTAAAGTTAAGTATTTTGGATTTTACATGTGCTACCTTATTTTTCCCTTTAAAAATTACAAAAAATATATGGGTATTTTTATTGCGACAAATATAATCTATTTTATTAAGAAAAAAAAAAGTATTTTTTCTTTAATACTCCATTTAATTTATTTTTTTAAATTGAATGTAAATCAAATGTAATAATGTTATTATTAAGTTCTGCAAGTGTTTTTAGATTTTATTATTGTGACAGCTGTTTCGGCGTACAAGGCCATTTTCAAACTGCGGTTAATCCATATTGTGATGAATTATACACCCCATTCTAATTTGGACGGGTTTTGTAAAATAATGATTTATTATCGATAAAACCGTTATTACTTTATTAATTAATGTTATATTCGGATCATTTGTTGGTTTATTAATTTCTAATTGTTAAAGTAAATTTAATCATGCTAGGCGGATAAGGAGGCGATCCATCTCGAGCACATTGACAAAAAATTTTACAGGTCAAAATATTTACACAGGTTATTCAAAGTACCTACTTTGGCAGCGGGCCAAGCAATATACAGAAGAAATTCTTCAACAACTAAATAGATCAGGAAACGCTCAGGTGGGCGGAGAGAGCCAATCATTTCTGTATCAAATTTGTGCAGCTATTTTTGTTACCATTTTTTGTACCTACACAGTTTAGAAGCCGCGTGAGAAGCAATGCTTTTATATCTGGAGTCAAATTAAAACAGAAAGGTAGTAGATACTCTCAGTATCGCCCTGGTGAAAGAGCACCATTCAAAATAGAAACATTGCTTGAAATGGCTGTAGCCGTGTTTAGGGACCAGATCTGAATAGCTAGGCTAGGTACCCCCCCCCCTAATATCTAATGATTCCTGATCAATTAAAAAAAAAAAAGTATATTTTCTCCTTTCTCCACAAATTAAACCACCTATTTAAAATAATAGAAAAATGAAGAAAAAAAATGTTGAAATCATTTAATTTCCTCAAAATAAGTTTTCCTGTTTATAACAGCTAATTGCTATCAATTAAAAAATATATTTCGATTACCTACTTACATTCAGACAAAATATCATGTTTCTGTCGCAACTACTGTTCAATATCCAAGTAATCATTAAGATGCAATATTAAATTATTATTACGCAATAAATAATACGCAACAATATACCGTAATATAATATAAGCCATTAATAAAGAGTTACGTGCAGCAATCGGAATCACATTCGTGGTCAATGGCCAATGGCAATGGCAAATGTTGGCAATGTCAATAAAATTCCGCATAATATAATATACGTTTCCCTATCTACGTTTTCTGAAAGCTCGACGCTCGCCCATGACGTACTACATTTCGTCCTAACTAACCGTCCCGAGTATATATCCGCTAAATTCCACCCGAGCCGCCATCGGCTTGTTGGTCTAGGGGTATGATTCTCGCTTCGGGTGCGAGAGGTCCCGGGTTCAAATCCCGGACAAGCCCGTGAAAGTTTATATTTTTATTTTTTATTCCCGTGCGATTTCTTTTAATCAGATTTTTTTTAAACACGCATATTTCGCTGTGTTGTATTAAATTTATTTCTTATCTTTAATACCTAATATTAAAGCCGATTTAGCTGATTACAGGTTTTACCGGTGTAAACCACAGCATTATGTTACAAATAGAGATAAGGTAAGTATGTAATAAATATTTACACAAAGGTCATATAAAAAAAAAAGACATAGCTTAGGCATGTAGGCATCCGCTTGTTGAAAAACGATGAAGTATGAATGCAATTCATATTTTCGATCGTGATAAGATAAAGTACACGTTTATTCCAGGGATCCGAAAGGACAAGCAGATGAAGGCAGATTTGAAAGTAATTTAGGGGGTAAATTATAAGAGGTTCGAAACGATCACCCAGCTAAATGTACAGAGTCGAACGAGAAAATTTTACTAGTAAGTAGGCGCACCGGGGCTCGATTCTCCAGTGGCGAACGGTTGAATTCGTACACCAAAGTGAAAAGTCGAACGAAAGTTGTCACTGCATTATTGAGTAGCTTCATAGTCATAATGGCCTTGACGTTAAGGGACTCACGCCAAAACCCAATCGATAATACAATGAGTTGGTTCAATCCTCGTTTATTTTTAAATTGAATGCGTTGTTGTCATATATTGCTGTCAATTGTCGCTGTTGTTATATAATCCTCGACGTTAAGGGCCTCACGCCAAAATCCAATCGGTAATACAATGAGTTGGTTCAATCCTCGTTTATTTTTAAATTAAATGCGTTGTTGTCATATATTGCTGTCAATTGTCGCTGTTGTTATATAATCCTCGACGTTAAGGGCCTCACGCCAAAATCCAATCGGTAATGCAATGAGTTGGTTCAATCCTCGTTTATTTTGAAATTGAATGCGTTGTTGTCATATATTGCTGTCAATTGTCGCTGTTGTTTTATAATAAAAATTTCACAAAAAGCCGCTTTACACGCGTAGATAAGATCATCATAACATTAAAACGTAAAATCTGTGTGTATGAAACGTGAACTCTCAAATGGGTAGTCTGGAGTGTATAGGTTAACACGACACTTTTCAGTTCGGAAAGTCATTTCCATCCCAGAAGATGGAGCTTTTAAAAAATCATTTAACTGTAAAATAATATAAGAGTAGTAAATAAAAAACAATCCATATTGTTAAATTATTGTGCAATATTGAAAAAGATTTCGTAAAAAAGGGCTTTAAAATCTGTGACAAAAGTAGGAAAAATAATAACTCATGTTATAGAATTATTATTGCTAAATTGTTAGGTCGATGATTGCAAAACATTAACAATTGGATAAACAAACATGAATTTGTGTATTGTTTTATATGTTGACGAGAGTGTACAACGGGAAATATTGATTTTAAACTCCAAATAAACAAGTCAAGCGGCAAGCAAAGAATGTGCCTTTGGATAAAGCAGCCTGTGTTCAAAGTGCTGAGAACTAATAATATTATGGTATAATTTATTATTAGCTGACGCAAATGACCAACAAAAAAATCGTGCCCGAACGGAGAGACGGCAAGTGTCACACGTAAATACATACTATCTCGTACAATAATTATATGATTTGTATAGCACCGTGTTCGTGTAGGAATAAGAAGAAAATCAAGTAGCTCGATAGTATAACAATAATAATGAAAATAATTGTAAAGTTTTACATTTTAGATTCGTTTATGGGGAGGTTTTTTTTCTTCTTTAAACCCAATCTAAGAACCTAATAACCTTTTTTTTAACCGCCCTACCCATACGAGCGTACGTGATACGGCCGCTATATTATCGCCCGAACGCAACAAGCCGTATCCTGTACGTTCAAGTACAAAAAACTATACCCGAAACCCACAAAACATTCGTATACGTCAAGTTTGTTCCTGCGTCATCTCGTTTAGTATTTCGAGGTCAGCCGAAGCTAACGGATGTGTTGGGGTATTTTCGTCTCTCCCATACAAGTTACGTCACTAGTCAGTGGTACTCTACATACTCTGCATAAAACGCGATGTTTTTTTACCTACTTTTTTTAATAATAATCCAAAGAACGGGCGGTTAAATATAATACAGTTTATTATACAATTATATAAAGAAGAATGTCCCGGGTGAGCGATGTGTGTTTGTTTTGTATAAAAATGTACAGTTTTATTCCGAGCTTAATGAAATTTTGCACACTTGACCTTCGAAACAGGAGGAAGGTCACTGTCTTCGTGAGATTTCTAAAACCACCTCCATCCTCCTTTTCTACCCCTTAAAGCAGTATGTTGGTATTTCTTAATGAAAATTTGCACATTTGACGTTCAAAATAAGATAAAAAATACTGGGTAGGGGTAGGGGTAGGGTTAATACATCATCAAAATTTTACACCAAACCGTACATGACCCCGGGCAACGCCGGGTACTTCAGCTAGTAAATAATAAAAATGACTTGACGCTAGAGCGGTTCGGCCCTGATTCCCAGAGCAAAATAGATCGAGATACCGGGCGCAACAAGCCGGGAAGCTGATGGGGACCAAAATACACCAGACTATGTGTATTCTACACGTGCGTACTGCGTACCTCCCGAGACATCTAACCACTCTCTCTGTCTACCCATATCACATCCATTGCACCAGCGAATCCGCCAACGGCCAGCATCGCACCACGATTCGATATTATACATGTCACGCATAAAATACGACCACGAAAATAGACACAAATTAAATAAATCAGACAAAAATAATATATAGTCAACTCCGCTTCACCTCCGGAAAAATCTTATGTACCGAAACTCGTGGCGGGAAAGTTGAAAATGAAAAACGCCAACGTAAAATTCAATGAAACCGCCGCTAGATTCAATAACAAGCATGGAGATTGGTAGTTCTTTTATTTGTGTTTATTTATAATTATTTAGATAGTCGGAAGTGTAAACCAGGTACCAACTAGCACCGGATAGCTGGGCAGTTCTAATGAGATCTGAGTGAAACTTTCACTAATAATAATTTGACTGAGTTGCAGCTGACTGCTTTCAAATAGAAGCCTTGAGATAATAATGAACCGCTCAAATGAACTGAAATGCTGCTGTAATAGTTAACGGATCAATGAAGCAGACAATATTATTTAAAACAGAGATTTAAAAATAATCATAATAGATTGAAAAGTTTCGACTTGGTTTGCACAATTTTGAGGTTATGTTTTGTGGAATGTGGGGTTGGTAGGAAAGGGTATGTAATAGAGATTTGTAAATAATCGTGACTTACCGGCTCCTAGATCTTCCCTGACTGCAAGGGCACACAGAAGAGAATGGGCCACGTCAAAGTAAGGGAACATTTTAAGTTTGATGACCTGGTTGGCCACATCCAGGAAGGCTTCGGGATCCATGGTGAAGGGCTTTTATTGCTGCCCCTCTGGAAAATTATACGTGAAAACGCTAGGAACCCAACGTTTTCACCCCCTCAAACCGGCGATGTTTACACCTTGTTGCTGAGAGACAGACTGCTTGTGCGTTCACGCTTCCAACCTCCGCTGCGAGGCGCCACTGCGCTTTTCATCTCGAGCTTCCGAAAACAGTCGCCGCGCGTCAAATATATTATGCGAAGGAGTAAAAAAGCTTAAGCAATCACTGGCTGTCTATACCGTTGCGCTAAATATGCGTGGTGCATTTTGATGTGCTAATAGTAATAATTTAATTCAATGCATTTCGAAGCTGGTTCAAATCTTGAATATTAGATAATGATTTGTAATCTTCTGTTGTATCATGTAGCGATTTAAATAATGATAAAACCATTATAATATTGTAACATTTCTTTCAGAACTTAAAATAAAGAGTCAATGATGAATTTGGGAAGGTTGTATTTATATATATTATATTTATCAAAAGATTCATCAGTTTCCGTAGTGTAGCGGTTATCACGTGTGCTTCACACGCACAAGGCCCCCGGTTCGATCCCGGGCGGAAACAGAAATCTTTTTTAAATATATTTTTGTTTATGGTTTTTTTTTTATACAATTTTAAACTAAGGCGTACTTTCCTTTGCGAAAATATAATAAAAAAGGGTTAGTTTTTGCTGGTTCGAAACGTGTGAAAATCAATGGTGATTTGATATCACATAACAAATAACGTAACTCAATTTTGACCAAAATCGTATTTGGTGACTTTACTGCAGAGGGAGGATGTATTATGAAGGTAGAATGAAATAAAAAGTTTGTGTAATGTTTTTATTTATTTAATCAATTCTAATAATATGCAAACAGACAAGAAAATTACATATACCTAATAATCTTCCCAAAAAAAGTGCCTGTCTCTTTAGAATAATAATTATTACTAATATAAAAAAAAATAAAAAAAACATTTAAACCATTGTAATTGTTTCCATACATTTAAAAAAAAATACATTCATCAATTTATATTTTATAAACAGGTGTAAGAGTATGATTAGTTTTATAATCTCTGAAAGATTTACAATAAAATTAAATAATTTATGATACGAAATGTTTTCAAACGCTGTTTTCAATAAATAAATACATGGAAAGAAAAGTATATTATTTGTATTCATATTTTACATTTTGTAAACAACAAAAAAAATAATATCTCATAATATAGAATTTAAAAAAAAAAACATTCTGTCTAAACACAGAAGTAACTAAAACTAAGTATGACATCTAAAGAGTTTTCTGAATAAAATATTTAAAGGTAATGTTATTTAAAATCGTATTTACATTGTCTACATTAAAAAGCAAGTACGGTAAAATCAATGGTTTGGAATTTTTTACAATCGTTTTAGAAAAATAATCATATTATTTGGTTTGGCAAATAAAAAAAATTTACGAACCATTTTTTTAGCAAACTTGCAAAAGAAAGGAATCACACTGCAATAAAATAATAATAAAAAAATCAACATTAAAAACAAAGATCTTTGGCAAATTAAAATATTTTTTTAATGTATTTACTTTGAAAGCATTTATTCATTGTTTCTTATTTGACTTGGTTATTGTTATAGGTAAGTACTTATTATATATATATGCTATTATAGATTCGTTCATGAAGTCAAATGGAGAAAACTTATAATTAATTTAATTAAGACAAGACATTGATTTTTGCACACAAAACAATATAATTTTTTTTTATTTCTTTGTAAACAAGATTAATTTTTTAATTATTATGAAAATTCACAATCACAGATGGCGTTCATTTCTATATTTTAGGAAAAAAAAACACTTTTTACCATTTAATGCTTTTAAATATTGTGATGGATTGTTTGTTGGCGGGTATATGGAATATGATATGAAATAAATTGTTATTGTTCGAGCTCACCTTCAACTTATAAAAAATAACAATATTTTATTGTAATGCATACTGTATATGTGTTAGTGTAACGTATTTTCTTGAAGAAATTGAGTTTAAACCTACAATAACAATTTAGTCCAATTCATATTCCCTATGTACACCCGCCAACAAACAATTCATCCCAATATTTAAAAGTATTATCTGCAAAAAGTGTTTTTTTTTTTAATTCTTGAAAATTAACGCCATCTGTGATTGCAAATTTTCATAATAATTTAAGGGTAACCTAAAGAATTTGCGCTCACAGGTGGCGCTAATTGAAATATATATATATGAAAAATTAAAAAAAAAAAAACACTTAGCAAGTAAACCTTTTAAATATTGAAATGAATTGTTTGTTGGTGGGTAAACATATGGAATATGAAATGGAATAAATTGTTATTGTAGATTTAAAGCTAAAGCCCTTTAAGAAACTTCTAAACATACAATATATTATTGTAGTTTTAAAAGTGTTTTTTTCGAAAATATTTGAATTAGCGCCAACTGTGAGCGCGTATGACGTTTCGTTTAACCTGACCATCAATAAGTCGAAATATGTTTTATTAAATTAATATTTTTAAAAATAACGTAAATTATAGATCTATTTAAAATAAATAAATGGAAAAACATGAAATAATCTTATGCTAATGTAGGCTACGGTTTCATTTAGGACTTTTCTCAGCGGACTTGATGGTAGACTCGTTAGCGGCCGTCTCGAGCCTCTCCACTGGATGGAGGATTTCAATATTTGCTTTCTGGGGCAACCCTATAACATTCAATAAAAGTAACTATCACAATAATAATAATATACTCGTATATGTATAGATAGACAGTTGCCAGCACTAGTAACCCATTATTTTGAAAGAAAAACAGTCAGAGCACTGCGATCGTTCAAAACATTTTAAATAACAACACCAAGGTGGCTCATAGGAAGATTATTGTAAGAAAAGCGCAATGGTTTAAGTCCATATTTTTTACTTTCACCAAAAGTCATCCAGAAATTAATGGTAATTCCCGAAAGCAGATGATTCTACATCATATTCAAAGACAATTTTATATTTAACGTTTTTATTATTATTTAACGCTTTTCAAGGAAGATAATGAATAGACGATTTTCTTTGTATTTCTGAAATTTATGTGTTGAAATAGCAATGTATTAGATATTAAATTAATAAATAAATAAAATTCACAGATCAAAATTAACAAATAGCTTTTTAAATTGAGTTATGATGCTTTTCCCGCAGATGTTATTGTTTATTTACAAGTAATCAACTGTCCAAGGTGAATGCGAAGCATAACCTCAAATCTGAATGTACATGGTTAAAATTGTTAATAGGTATTTGTCAATTGTTGAATCATTTGCAAAAAATTTCTAAGCTGGACATGAGCTTCCACTCTCGAAATTCTGCAAAACAATACTGAAGTACACAGTAAATCGCTTCCCACGTTGAACTGTGTATTGGTTTATTAATTTTAAATCAAATGAAACAATGAATTAATAAATACATTGAAAATTTGTGATTGAAAAAATTTCTGACAATAAATATTAAAAACTTGGTGTTGGCAAAGTAATGAGCATGTTCCGATTGATTAAATGTCTACTATATTCTACCAACCTATAATAACGTAACTTAGTGATATTTCACCCAGATGCACTGTGTACCGCGATCGATTAAAAATATTGTATACCATACACATCAAGATTGTCATAAAGAAGATAAATAATATGTTGTTATTTTGATGATCATAAGACATCGGATTGCATGCTTGCGTAATATGAATTAAACATATTTGAACCATTTTTCATCCATATTTTTTCAACCATTTCATTCCTCAAACATAATTTTTTAGAGGTCATGCGGTTATATATCTAGGCATTATTATTATATTCTGTAATTTTTACTGCATACTTTGGCATTGTTATAGAATATTTTTCCATCTTTAGTGCATTTAATCCGATGTCTATATTAGTTGTCCGATCATGCTTTTTTCCCATGCAACAAAATTGGGGTAGGTACCTACTTTCTTAGCAGATTTTCCAAAATATTTGTAATGTGTTCTTTTTTTAATAAAGGGATTTCTTTGACAGATTGGAGGGGAAATGATAGAAAGTTGGAGTTGGAAAAGAGTCTGAAATTAATTGGAGATTATGGATAATATTCCAATTTGTTTTCGATGTTTAGCTCCTCCCGGATTGAGAAGCACGATGATCTGGGAGGAGCTAAACATCGAACCACTACCATTCTTCATAAAAAAATTGCAAGTGAGGTGGCTTGGGCACATGTTAAAAATAAATCCAGAAGTGCTATTCCAGAGGAAAGACGTCCAGTGGGCCGCCCCAGACATAGCAAGAAGAAGCAAGGGAGAAGCAACTCCAGAGGCTGTGCGAAGAGAGGCTGGGCCTACTATGGACGGATACCGGTGACGTAGCACAGGACGGGGATGTCCGGAGGTGCCTTCTTGATGCCATGGACCCCCTACCCGAGTAGTACAAGAGGAAGAAGGTGTATGTATGTATTGTAATTTGTAAATGATGTGATGACAGAACATACATGAAAAGGAGAAAGTGGAAATATAAATTTAATCAAGAACCGTGCACAAACCATAAGTAAGCAACCCTGTAATAGTTTTAAAATATTTGCGATAAGCGTATTTGGCAGCCAACCCGAGAAGGGAAGTTGTGTTCAATCATTTTACCTTTATATTTCATGGGTTGATATGATCTATACGTGATTTTAGACCTCCTCGGCTTCGCCATAAAACTATTTGAGGAAACTACAAAATAAAGTTCATTTCAAAATCCTTCACAAACGCAATGAAAAATCTGTTCATTTTACACCTTAGACACAATTATTATGATTAAGTATTATTTTCTATAGTCAATTCCAATCTAACATTCAAGTGAAGGACATTAAATATAACATAAGGATTAAAACAATTATTTTAGTCACCTGTTTTAGGAGAAGTTTTCCCGACTTTTGTAGATTGATTGGGTGAATCTTTCTTATGTGAATCTGTTACTTGCTGATCTGGTGATGTTGGTCCTGATAGGTTAGTTAAAATATTTGACTGGGCTGACTTCTTTTCATCATCTATAAAAGTCTTGTTGACATTTTCATCCTTTGGTGGAGTGTTTTTCACAGTTTCCATTTCTCCGTTTATTAGAAGTTCTTCATTTTGTGTTTGTACTTCTCCCTTATCTTCAATTTTTTCAGTGCTCTTCGATAAATCTTTTGGAGGATCTGGTTTCTTTTGTAAAATTTCCGGTGTCTTTTGCGATGCTTCCGACGACTTTTGCGATCCTTCCGGTGTCTTTGGTGATGTTTCCATTGACTTTTTAGATGCTTCTGGTAACTTTTGTGATGCTTCTGGTGACTTTTGTGAAGTTTCCGCCAAATTTTGAGGTGCCTCCGATGACTTTTTTGATACTTCCGGTGACTTTTTTGATGCTTCTGGTAACTTTTGTGATGCTTCTGGTAAAGTTTCCATTGGCTTTTTTGATGTTTCGGATAACTTTGGTGAAGTTTCCGCCAACGTTTGAAGTGCCTCCGGTGACTTTTTTGATGCTTCCGGAGACTTTTTTGAAACTTCTGGTGACTTATGTGAATTTTCTGATGTCTTTTGAGAAGTTTCTGGAAACTTTTCCGGTGCTTCCGTATTCTTTGGTGAGATTTGTGGTGACTTTTTCAAAAGTTCTGGCAACCTTAGTGAACTTTCAGGTGCCTTTTGTGATGTTCCGGGACCATTTTGTTCAGCTTTTTGATCTTCAGGATCTTCAATTTCATCAATATTCTTTTCCTCGTCATCATCATCATCCGTTGAAGTGAACGATGTGTCCAAATTGTTGGATACATTTTTAAACTGGAAAATACATGAAAAAAATAAATTATATTTGTAAAGTGCTGTTTTGTAAACAATCACATACTCGTAAGTAGCTTATTATACTAACTCGGAACTGTAAATATTTATCATATACCGGAAATATGGATTTTTGGTATGTAACAATATTGGAATACATATTCACATGCATTCTTTCATAAAACTTCTTTTTACACGTGCATTCTTTTACACAACCCTCTCCAAGAGCCGCATCACTATATCCCTTCCTACAGTCCCTCCCTCACGTCGCCCAACCGGGTGGTGATAGAGTGTCTCTAAGGAAGCTCTAGTGTGATGTCACATATTTTCACAAAAACCGCGCTACACAAATTATCCAATTATTATATAGTTGGTATGCTATTTGAGAATGTTAAAAGAGATAACATCACACTTATTCAGAATGGTATTTTATTATTTGATAAGGGAAGTACATACAAAACACGATATATAATGCTTTCAAAGATTACTTACGGAATATTCTGTATCATCGCTGTCAGTATCCGGAAGAAGATCTATTTTAGAGGCCAGTTCCATCAGCGCACCGTCGGCATCAAACCTTTCATCGTCGGAATCATCGGGCGATAACGCCCTCTTCTTGTGCGACGTCGCTTTTTTAACCACCTTAAAAAAAAATAACCGCAGAGTTAGTAATATTTGCAACACATTTTGGAACTAAAATAAAATATTGATATTCAACATTTTGATTAGAGTTTGTGTTAAAACAATGTTTTCCAGAACACTAAAAACAGTATTATAACTACGAAGTCCTATTTCTAAAAAGATTGTAAATAGGTAAGACAAATTACTATAAGTTAATATAAGTTATATAAGTTAATATGACATAATTTGTCTTAATAGATTTGAATTTTTCAGTATAACTTGTCTTACCTATTTACAATATTTTTAGAAACATGAGTTCGTAATTATAATAAAATTTTTGCTATTCTGGAAAACATTGTTATCGACTTAAAAGTACCCCCCCCTCCATCATAGCAATTGACGTATGCAAATACTTATTGTTTTATATAAGAAAATATAATACTGATATTTCATATAAGGTGTAATTATTCATGTTTATGCTCATATTCGAAAATATCAACGACCGTAAGTAAACAGGTATCACATCCATACACAATAAATTTCATCATTATGGTAACACAGATATTGGTTGCGATCAAATCAGAAAATACATATTTTAATATATTTATGGTATTTCAATATTAATTATTGTAGATCCTGGTGTCGCCGTGAAAAATGTATTTCTTATGGTTGAACAAAATTAATTACGGTCTGACAAATAATAGTAGAAAAAAGTGGAGAGTGCGGCAATTGTTTAAATTACTTTAAATGGCAACACCAAGATGATTATAAAAAAAAGACAAACATTCCCGGTTTAAGAATGACCTGAAAATATTTGAAAATATCCTACAACCATCACAATAAGCGGAAGATATTGCTTGTGTCGTGATGGAAGACTTAAGTCAGCCGAGGAATTGAACTCAAGGCGCCTGAGTGAGACCCAGTCGCTGTATCAAATCAGCCACTGACTGGACTGAAGGTAAAAAGGTGTAAGTTTTGAAAGGCACTATGGTCCAACTGCTTTTTTTTTCACATTACATATATATATACGGTGATTGTCAAACTGTAAACATAATTACCAGCAATGGTTCTCCTGAGTTCTTTCTAAGCACCTTGGGCTGTTTTCCATTTGAGTAACGGACAACTTTATAGCACAACAGTTCCTTGATCTTTTCATAGCACCAATCCACCCAAGCTGAAAAGCCCCCTTGTGCGTCTTCACTTCTGGCCACCTTGCTCTGATTCTTGACTCGAATGTTCCTTATGCCGTGATATTTGATAGCGCGCAGAGAGCGCCGCCAGTTTTGTATGTATCTCACCTGGGTACAAATAAAACATTTTTCTTTTCACATCTGACCGTACAGTGTACAGGAGGTCAATCTAATGGTTTGAGTTATGAATAATAGTGATATCATCAGTTTTATCGGTAGCATATCAATACGGGTTAATCGGTGAACATACGAGTATACATGTATTTGCAGCACTAATTGATAAATTTAAAAAAATTAAGTTTGTTTAAGATTATGTATATTATTACTATGGAGATAAATAAAACTGTGGTTTCAATCAATTCAACTCTTAGCTTGGGGTAGTTCAAACTCCAACACATTTGATGGCATATAAGTCTTTTGCGATTTTAATTGTTTTTATATAACAATAAATTCTATCTATAATAAAGCTTATACAGAATCAGCATTTGTTGATCCGTCTATTTTGATTTTTTTTGGTAGTTATATTATTATTTTTAAGGAGGTAAAAATACACTTCTTCCTTTTTTTTTTTTACATGAATACCGCAAAACAGTCTCAACTGCTCCCAACCGTCTGGAGCCAACTATGGCATCCCCAATTGGGGAATGTTGTGAGGCTGAAGGTATTGGGGAGGGGAAGGAGAAGGGGGAGAGGAAGGTGGGTAAATACCTGGCTATTCAGATCTAGTCACCAAACACGGCTAAAAGCCGTTTCAAGCAACGTTTCTGAATGGTGGTCTTTCACCAGGGCGATAATGTGAGTATCTTCCACTCTGGAATGTGTGCAAATATACTATATATTATTTTTAAATTAATTGATTGTGAAACAGCATCATTTAATTAAATAAAATTTACTTGCGCATGCCGGGATTTGAACCCGCAACCTTCGGATTCGTAGTCAAGAGCTTTACCCCTCGACCATGGAGGCCGTCAAAGTTCTTTGGACATTTATCGCTTCAAACTGGCTGATTCCGCAGGATTTTAAATGTTTGTATTAGTTGAATTTTTTTATAAATATTGCCGTTTTGTAAATAAAAATCCTTTTTATTATAAAGACTTTATGGTAACGTAGTACACCCGACACCCGAATCTGCGGGTTTTTACTGATCCATAATGCCAAAATCAGATATTATTTTTTCTCCCTTTAAGTCTACTGATGTAAAGTGAAATCTGGTGTTCTCTTTCTAAAACACATGTCTGACCTTAAGAGAAAAGGAGATAGAAAGCGTATTATGAGGACTGTCATTTGGTTCCCAATATCTAGAATAGGTAGGCTAGATAAAAACCCATGTAAATGACACACACATATCGAAAAAAGGCATTTTTAAATAAGTACAGCTGGGCAGATTAAGTAAGTACTCTGGATTTTTGGGTTTCTTGGCATTTTGGTATACATATATGTTTTTGTTACAAGTTTAATCTTCGATTTTGTTAATTTCAAATTTTGTTTGTACAATATTTTTAGCTACGTCTCAAGCAAAATTCCACGGAGTGGGAAGAGAGATAATATGATTTAGATTTTCACATCCAAAAGTATTATCGTGATATTATGCCGTGTTGCGCTCCCTCCTTCTTTAGCTGATTTTTCGGACAACATTACAGTGTCCACCAACAGGACCCAGGGGTGATATGTAAATTGTGGAGAAGTCTGTGTTTATGTATGTAGAAGTGATACCGTGTTGAAAGCGTTAATCCTCTTGAGGCCAGTATTTCAGAATAATAAAAGTTAGTGATGTGTATAATAAGAATTAGCGAATATTAAATAGATTTTTTTACATTAACTGATCACGGAAGGTCCTGAGGAAAATAATTTCCTTCAGGACCTGTGTCATCTTTGAGGATGCTGTGTGGAGGGTCTCTGTAACGAAAGGAAGGAGAGGGAGTTCTAGGAAGGAAAAGTATGAGGGGTGGGTAGGAATCTGGGAGTAAGTTTTCAGGAGTGACGGACCAGGAGTCTGGCTGAAGAGGTCAAAAGGTCTCCCTCAATCGGGCTCTCCCAATCCAGCCGGCCACACAGTTAAGACCTGGACATACCTCACCCCATGAACCCAGGCACCTCTGCTAAGTCACCGCAGCAGCGATCCACTTGGGGTGACCTATGGTAGAGGTGCTGGTTATCCAATAAATGGTTCCTAAATTGATTTAAAGAATTAGTGTAAAAGTGAGTTTGTTAATCGAAATGAGGTTTCATTGGTTCAAATGGATTTCAAATAATCGCGATTTTATAGTAATCACTTATTATATGTTACTTATTCACATTATTTTTAAATTGATTGAAAAATAGATTTTCGATAGTAAAATTAATAGAAAAGTTTTAACTAACAATAAAACTTATATTATGTACTTAGCTTTATTTAAAACCTATAAAGTGAGATAAACATTACCATTTTGCTGCCAAATCCACGTTTCTTACCAATCTTACTGTGTAATTCTCCATTTAAATATCCCGCCATGTCACTAGGTAGTTCCAAATATATTTGTCAGGCCGCACTAGTTGTAGGGATGCCTAAACACAAATTCCCTCAAGGCCTATATCATCTTTTGGGATGATGTGTGGAGGGTCTTTTAGAGAATAGGAAGAAGTGAACTTAGGTCTTGAAGAGATCCATGTTGTAGGAGGGAGAAAACACAGAGGCCGGCAGATCATTCCACAGCCGAGCTGTTGAATATAAGAACGAGTCGTAGAAGCGAGCCGTTCTCATGTAACAAATGTCAACCGTGTGCAAATATTGGGCGCGCGTTTGACGTGTTTCCCGACTATGCACCGGTGCCGAAGGGATCAATGACGCTAGTTTCTCAGAGCATCTTTCATTAAAATACCGGTAGAACAAGGACAGCATTCCCACCTGACGCCTGTGCTCCAAAGATTGCAATCCGTTTGTTAGGATAGGCGAATCTATCAAATAGACCGTCGTTTCTGCACAAAGTAAAGGTCAAATGTTTTTTTACACATACAGAGAGGTAAACAGCCACTGACAAAAACCCACCCATCATATCCAGGTTTTTGAGACTTTTTTAAATACCAAATGATAGATACAAAATAATGGCCGTGATCGACTTTGAAACCTCTACCGTTCTACCGTTTGGGTACCCCTGACTTAAAGATTAGGTATATTTCAGAGGTTAAATTTCATAAATCTCACCATATCTATTGGCTTGATGGGTCCTTTTCCTACTAGCAATGCAGCAATTGAAATTATCTCTCGAAACAATCGTATAATCAGCAGAGTTGGCAGGAAAAATACCCACGGCAGTGGTCGAGTCAACTCCGACATCACCAATGTTTTGTCATCTTTCACTGAAAAAACGCAAGAAAAGGGTATACAATGTGAATGTTTCCACAATAAAAGTCTTGTAATAATAATAATAAGTAATAAATAATAAAAATCTTTAAGAACTAGCACTGACGAGATCTTCAACAAACTTAACATTATGTCATTAAAACAATTATACTCTAAAACAGTACTACTTCATTAATAAATACAAAAAACAAGAAATAACAACAATCACACATATTCGAAACACTAGATCTCAGAGTCAAAAACACATCCAACAAGGAAACACAAACACAACATTTGGACAAAAAAACTTCTTACACTATGGTACTAAACTCTACAACAAAATCCCACTATCTTTTAAGAATCACAACAAATATAATAAATCTAAAAATCAAATAAAACACCGGATATGTTATAACACCGAAACCACTCAACTGCACTTGAAAATAACCTCACCTTACAATTATTTTTTTTCATCAAGCATATCAATTTAATATAATGTAATTTCATATTTTGTAAATGAAATCCTCAGCACGGAAAATCTCAGTGAGGATATCATTATTTGTTATAAAAAAAGGAGTTAATAAAACTTTTTTTTTTAAATTATTATTATTAATAAGAGTTAATTTCTATAGCGCAGTTTTGTAGAGGTTCACCTCAAGTGCGCTTTTCATTAACTAACCTAACCTAATATAATTGTAAAATAACAGATATATCTGTTATTTATATGCAAATTAAAACTATGACATAAAATATTCATGAGTGGCAGACTCACTTACATGCACAATTTAGAATACTATATAACAATTTAGAATAAACTAGGGGAATAAATAATCAAATGTAAAGTACAAATATAAAAAAAGCAAGAAAATCTACACAAAATAACCTAACCTAATATAATTAGAAAATAACATATACATTCCATGCATGCAAATTAAAACCATAATTTAAAATATTCGCGTGTAGCAGACTCACTTAGATAAACATTTTAGATATTATAATATAACAATTTAATTCTAAATGAACTCCGATCCGTGGACCCCCATTTACATCTCGTGGACCCCCTTTTTTTTTCCCCGTGCCATGGACCCCCTGCAAATCTATATGGGCCCCCAGGGGTCATACGGACCACTTTGGGAAGCTCTACATGAATATATCGTTTTTAAGACGTAATATTTTTCACTGGAGTTCCTTATTGAAGTGTAATTTTAAAACCATGATGCAAGACTAAATATATACGAGAATAAGAATCATTTGTTGTTTAATTATTCATCCGTATGGCAATGGAAACCTGGACACTAAACAGTATTATGATATTGAATTACATGTTAGATTACTTTTAGTAGGTACCCAAATTCCGACAAAAGTTTCATTTCAGTAAATTTCAATACTCTGTATTCTTATTACAATACTAGCTGACTAGTACTAGCTGATATCCGGCCTTGCTCAGGATTTTTTTTTTTCATAAAATTGTGAATTCTTGCTTGTCGTATGGGTGCCATAATTGATTTGACAGTGAAAGTAAATGCCTTGTGATAACTGTTACTATCTCTAAACAAAGAAACATTTATTTTAAAATTATATTTCATTCCAAACATTTATTTTTTTCGAAACATATCTATTGACGGCCTCCATGGTCGAGGGGTAAGGCTCTCGACTACGAATCCGAAGGTCGCGGGTTCAAATCCCGGCGTGCACAAGTAATTTTTATTTAATTAATTTGTGTTGTTTCACAATTAATTCATTTAAAAATAATATATAGTATGTTTGCGCGCGTTCCAGAGTGGAAAGATACTCTCAGTATCGCCCTGGTGAAAGACCACCATTCAGAATTGAAACGTTGCTTGAAATGGCTTTTCGCCGTGTTTGGTGACCAGATCTGAATAGCCAGGTATTCCCCACCTTCCTCTTCCCCTTCTCCTTCCCATCCCCAATACCTCCAGCCTCACAACATTCCCCAATTGGGAATGCCATAGTCTCACTGGCTCCAGATGGTTGGGAGCAGTTGGGACTCTTGTGAGGTATTCATATAAAAAAAAATATAAAAAAAATATAATAAAGTTCTTGAGTAGGTACCTACTTGGGTTTTCCATTTTGTAAATATTCCGCCCAAAACAAACCTTTTTTTTTTAATATGTTACTTGTGGCTAACCAGAGTGGTATATCTACAGGCTAACCTCAATACAACATGGCGGGTTCAATGTTTTTCATACTAATTTTAAAACGTTATAGCAACAGTTTTACATAATGGATTTCATTCAAACTACTCTGTAAACCTTCCCGGCACTAATAAGAACAAACTGTGCTATTTTCAGCGACACCGGTCGAGTAATTTTCGAGAAAATCGAGGACAGACAGACAGACAAACATTCATTTTTATATATATAGATTGACAGTCAAATGAATATGATTCGATATTTTCAAGGTCAAAAGTATTATTGTGGGTGATTTTAGGGGTATTATGGGGTATTGCGCTCCCTCCTCCTATAGCCAAGATTATGGACAGCGTCACGTGTCCATCATTAGGGCGGATAAGTATTTACGATAAGTTAAATTAATATTTCTTAGCTGATAATGGAAATTACATAGCGACTTAAAAAGAGTTGCATTAACAAATAAATTCAAATTTAAAGATGCCAGAGCTTACCGTTAGCAGGTGGAGGTAGCGCCCACTGCGAGGTCTTCTCGATGAGCCATAAAGCCTTATCAGTGTGCTTGAGAATGAACTGGCCAAACTCATAGCTAGCCACGGCCTCTGCGGACTCTGTCAAGGCCATTCTGTTCCAAGAAATAAAGTCCAGCTGAAATATAAAAGTAGAGAACAGTAGTTCATAGAGAAGTAACTCTATTTTAGCATTATATAAAAACCCAGTTCGTATAACTAACTAACTAACTAACCATAGATAATAGAAACAAAGGGAAATATGGGATGGATGTATGCCGACTGTCACCAAGCTATGACCAAATTGCACAAACTATCAAAGTGACTTGGCCAATGAAAGCTATGCATTCGGTGTGTACGTAGAAACAAAGGCGGGGTGCCGCTGTGCATAGATGCGATTTGCAGTAGTATGAGTGAACGATGTCGGCGACACTTTCGTGCGTGCGGCGTCATACTTATAATGGTTCATGGCCCACCCCCCCTTGGTCTTTTCCAGCAAGTAACAACGGTTGTGGGCCATATTGCCACAATGTTTAAGGTAGAAAAAGATCTGATAAGTTTTGTACTCCCAGTACGAACAGTGCGACAGTAAATCAAAGCATTTCTAAATTGGACCAACTGATCATCTTTTTTAAAAACTTTAATTTGAGCACAATCTAAAGCCAGATTGAAAACAAGAATACAATGATACTCAATAACAAGAAAAAAGCAGAAAGTTGAAATATGAACACTTTCCAGGCCATGTTCGCACCCTGTACAGTACCCATTTCTCGCCCAGTTAGCTGGCACTTTACGCACCTACTATCTCATCCGGCCAAACACGGACTCCGTTCCAGATGGTTGTTTCAGCTAACCGTCTGAGCCTGTAACTGTATTCATCTTCGGTTCCATATTTTTCCTACCAAAACCACTATACATGTCCTATTGGTGAGGTGTTGTCAAGTGGTATTCATATACCTTTTTTTATCGTCTTTGTCGATAAATAAAAACTACCTATTTATAATTACAAAACGTATCGTTTTTTTTTTGTGAAATTAACAATTAAAATTCAACTTAACATATTATAAAATAGAAAAAGTTCAATACAAATAATGGTTACATAAATATGAATGAATTAATATGCACCAAAAAAGCCGGCCGGACAGGGTGAGTTCAGCGATAATTGTGTGACGAACTGCATCCGGCCGCGGCCGGATAAACTTAATGCGTGTTCAAATTAAAAGCATGGGTAGTGTTAAGTGCTTGCCCCAAACAAAAATTTGTAAATTAAAGCAATATAGTATCGAAAAAAAAAAGAGAAAACTTGCAAATATAATGGGTAAAGAAATTTAGAGCATGCAATTTATTTCTGTCATTACAAAAAAACTTGGGAAGTTTCTGATAGTTTCAAAAGATACATGACATCGTAACTCTTATCCTGTTGTACAACATTGTATTATAATATAGATTGTCCAGGATTTGTAGATACAAAGCTAATGAGTGCAATAAAATTCTGAATACACGAACAGAACAATTATTAACATTATAGGGTGCTCATAAAAAGAAATTAACCTTCATTATCACAAAAAACAAA
The DNA here is from genome assembly GCA_022606495.2 of Halesus radiatus. Lineage (NCBI taxonomy): Eukaryota > Metazoa > Arthropoda > Insecta > Trichoptera > Limnephilidae > Halesus > Halesus radiatus. The sequence goes on along the minus strand of JAHDVE020001850.1, from coordinate 8,935 downwards.
TATGATGACTTCTAAACTATCAAAAACAAATAATCAGCTTTTCAATAATACGTACGTATATACGAGTAGTTATAGACAACAGTAAAATTAACACTTGATAATAGTCTATAATTATTACATCAATTATTATCAATGTTCAGAATGCTTCATTCATGCAATTCATATACCTTGTAGAAATATTATAACTAGGAACCAGACAAAACATATAAAATTGAGGTACGCATACACACAACGTCAAAAACAAGCAATCAAAATAATAGATGTGATAAAAAAATACGGTAAATGAATTTTTATAGCGGCAACTGCTGGCACTAGATCCATTTGAAGTAATAAGTCTGATAGCCTGATCCTTTGAGATAGTCAGAGTCAAGTTTGAACAAGTTGTGACTTTTCAGTCGGCTTCCAGGGCCGAAAGAGTGAGGTTGTGTTTACTATGTCTGTTGCGCATCATGGATTTTGAACAACGCATTAACATTAAGTTGCAAAAAAGTGAAAAAGAAGCTCATAAAATGTTACAATCAGTGTATGGCGATTATGTGGTGACTTAGTGGTGATTAAGTGGTATGAGCGATCTAAAAACGGAAATGAGTCAGCTGAAGATAAACAACGATCGGGACGTCCTTCGATCTCAAAAACAGACGGACAGAGGGAAAGTGGCAAAAATGGTGAGTACTTTGAAGGAGATTAATTCGTATTTAATGTAAGCTCTTTACTTTGTTCGTAATAAAATTATTCACCATATCTTTTTCTATACAAGCCTTCGCACCCTCCCTTTTCTAATAGACCCAAATGGTCCTTAAGTGCACATGGCTTTAATGAGGAAACATACTTATTTAAAATAATTAAATTAAATTAACACACAAGAGAATTGTGTGCAAAAAGCATGCATTGATGACAAAGCTATTAAAAAAAGACATATGATATATTATATTCAGCAACTATTGAAGGAAACCTACATCGAACATGGTTATAACGATCACGGCAATAGCAAGTTCACGGCTATAATGAGCATTACCCAATGATATTTTAGTTCAGGCTTATATTCACACAATCGACGGCTGTTATAATGAGAATATTTCACTAATATACGGTACAAAAAAAAATTTCAACACAATTTCTATATACAAACATTTTTCGAAGTAAGTAATAACAGACAAAGGTAGTGGCATAGCGCGGCAGTGAGCGGGGCGGCGGCTGGCACGAATTTTCTTAAATCCCGTCAGGGATGGATTAATATAATTACGGTACTGCCTGTGTAAGATTGTCGGCAATGTGAAACATTCCTATCCATCGAAATATTATATAAGTAATTCTCGTATTTTGAAAATATATTATACATTGGTGAATACATTGATAGTAGAAGTAGGTAGGAATACAGATATAACGGGTAATGGCTATTAGGAGCAGATTTGGTCAGTCCCCTCCTGCTCGTTATAATCAAGTTTGACTGTATAACTACATTTATTTTATACACATCAAAAACGGGCTGTGATGATGGAATCAGTAGTTGTATATGAACCTAATGACTGTTTGGATCCATAAGAAAACGGAGAGCGTGATGGCTTATATGCGGGGCCGGCCCTGAGCCGAATAGCACCTGGTGCAAGTACATTTTTTGCGCCCCTTATCAAAATTAAAGTTTAGAACATTCTAGCAGTTCTGGCACTTATAGTCATCTCATTTTACACTGTGTCTTCTGCATCTGTCTCGTTTTCTCTTACTTTTGAATTTTTCCTTCAAAAAAGGATAGGTAGGTATGTTCACATACTCATAAATGAAGGAAACGATGATTGTAGCGAGTTTTATTTTCGAGCATTCAGCGTTTATTGAATTTAACATTAAAAAAATAAATTAAATACTATATTCTAAGTGTTGGAAGCGTTAACAGCCTAAGTAGTAATTACTGTAATTAATAATATTTGAATGATTTGTACAGCACTGTTTTGTGAAAAATAACCTCAAAGGCGCTGTGTTAGGTATTATCAGCGCGTTGGCAAGTCGGTGTTCTCGGTCTGAGCTAATGCCACCTTAATGTTTTCCGTCATTTTTACCGACATCATACTTTAATTTTAAGAACTGTCGATATCATCTTCAATTTATTCTCATATATTTTTTGGCTGCTATCTTTCTACATGACTGCAAGATTCTACCTGAATTTATTTGCACACTGAGTGTGTCTCGGATAAACTTAACCGATTTTTATTTATATGGGATATCTACTGACTTTTTCTACAAGTCTAGAATTAATATTAAATTAATATTCAAATCTTAAATGAAATATTATAGATTAAAATATTACAATAAGTTATTCCAATAAAAAATTAATAAATAAATACCTTCATTAAAATATATGCAATGAATCGTATGCAATGCATGTGCAATGAAGCATGCATAAATGATATCAACAAAAAATAAAATCAAATGCTTACCCACGTATTTTTTTAATGCTTTTCACTTTAGCTCATTAAAAAAAACACTGACTCTATGAAAAAATAACACAATTTTTATTTATGATAAAATCCACACCAAAAACATATGTTTCAAACAATAAGACACATACAGCAGCGGTCTCCAGCAATCACTAGAGATACGGAGTAATATACTCACCGTAATGCTTTTGATTCCTGACGTGTTATGATCATTATTTGTGGCCATGTTTACATTAATTAAATGCGTTCAGAAATCCTCCAATAGTATGCCTCGCTGATATAATGACAGATGAGTCTATAATGGAAGAAAAAAAAACAATTTACTATCAGCAAATGAACAATATTCTAAATTTGAAACATTAAAAATAATTTTATCAAATACCGTAGAAATACTAATACGCGCAGCTCTTGACATTTACCATATATTGAGATGGCAACATGCTATACTAGCGCCCTCTAGCGGCCCGGGTTGTACGAATTGGTTTTAATAGATTTTTAGTGAAATATATTCTTAATAAATTATAGAAATCGAAAATTCAAAAAATAAGTATTAGGTGACCTACATATGATTTTACTCCTTTTTTACTCATGTGTATTTATATATTTTTAAAAGAAGTTGTTAGGATTATATTAAAATTTAAAGCCACGCTAGTCGCGCACTGTCGCAATAAGGAACTCCAGTGAAAAATATAATGGGTTTAAAAATATATATTCGTATAGATCAGCAAATGCCGATTCTGAATAAATAACTTTAATTGTATATAATTATAGGTAGATTTTATAAACCGTTATATAAAAGTGAATTAAAAACAGTACCATCAAAACACCATGTTCTGTTGGTACCACTGCTTTTGACGTCACACATGCCGTTTTTGAGCCCAACTCTAACCAGATAAGATGTTTTTCCGCTGTTTATCATGTTTTTAGCTTATAATTTCACTGTTTACAGTTTCATTTCGCTAGTAAAATCATTGTTTGTTTATTGCGACTAGTTGAGAGTTTTTGCTTGAAAATTCGTACCAATTTTAACGAATTTGTACACGTAATAATACTCTATACCCCTTCCAACAACAATGTCAATGGCACTTTGGTGATTATTTCTTCAGTTATTCTGGAAGCGGGGGATTTCTAATGATAACCTATTATTTCTTACAATGCATAATATATTTATTTTTATTTCAAGCCATTGAAGTTACACCAATATTTCAAACCCACTCAATTTATCCAACACATTCAAGTTAATATCTGTCTACTGCTGTCACGGATTGTTGAAGTCCGCAGATGCGCAATGCGCATGCGTCTGTTTTCTGCGCATGCGCAGAAAAATGAAAGAGGCTATTAACACAAGCGATTCTGATTTTAAGCTAGTTATTAAAAAGTGAGCTGCGGACTTTCTTTGAACGCTGATAAATTGTTAATTAGTTGCGGATATGAATGTATTTTTATACTTAGGTACAATTCACCTACAATAGTAATGAGACTCTGATATTCTACAATGTTTCCTTCAATGAAAAGCAGTTAAATTTGAGTATAAAGTTCTCGAAGTTTTGTATGAAATTCATACAATATCGATTACTGCCTATTGAACCGCTAATCCGACTGGCTCGTGTGACGTCACACCCAACAAGCCATAGATTTCGTGCCATTTGGTGGGCTTTAAAAAATTGAAACTTTAACAATTATTTTAACCATGAAAACGAACTTTAAAAAAAAAAAAACAGAAAATTAAGTTAGGATGTCAACACTAATAAATTTTTTTTTTTTTAAATGAACTGGAGTTCCTTATTGTTTACAAAGAAAATAAAATATTTGTTAGAACAGCAACACAATCTGGAAGGCCACAGCCCGGGCCGCTAGAAGCGGTAGTGTAGCATGTTGCCAGTATTTTGACGTACATGATATTTGTTTACACGGGTAGCTTTGTCAAAATGCTAAATAATTCAAATGTATAGAAAAACCAATTCATACAACTCAGGCAACTAAACAGCGCAAGTGTAGCACGTTACCATCAAATGTCAAGTGAGAGTGGTATATCTATGTGTCAAGTGTTGGAGGTATTGTCATAAATGGTATTTGAATTTATTTAGCTAATTTATTATTCAACATGTACGATCTCAGTGTGTTTAGTGAGTAATAGATAATAATAACAATAAATGTGTATTATATTGAGGTCATGATTTTAATATAAATAGGCAATATACAAATTTTGGATGAAAATAAGAGGGGCCATTTCAGTCAGCACACCTAGAGTTTGTCAACATAACCTAGAAATTTAATAAAATGGAACTAAAAAATTTTATTACTATTGGCATTATACAATTTCATTGCATGGAGTTTGAAAATTAAATTTCTTTAGAATATGATGTAGAATCATCCCCTTTCAGGAAGTACCACTAATTCCTGAAGACCGTTTGATATTTGTGTGAAAGTTATTCACTTGGACTATAGTGGTTTAAGATATGTACCTATATATTTTTTCCTTTCATCCTTTTTGGCGTCGCCATTTAAAACCATTAAAACGATTTCAGCGCCGTCCTTTTTTGTCTACAATTTGTTGACAGTTTGTATCTGATTGAATTTTAACCTCTATTGATAAAAAGTTATCTCTAAAATAACGTTCTGGTTCATGGGAGGAGATGTGTATATTATTTATATACAACAGATAAACTTCATTCATTTTTTTTTTAATTTAAGGGAAAACATTGACCGCTACCCGAACAATCAAGTTCCAACTTCACAAAGAACTCGAATTACTATAACTAGGTTAGGTTAGGATCATGGACATCTTCTTCTCGAGGCGTTACCTCATTGCCAAGGATTTTTCAAAATCGTCTCTATCTGTACAAAGCACATACAGGGGAACTATATCACCACCCGGTTGGGCAATGTTGTGAGGTGGGTTAATGAGGGGGCTGTAGGAAGGAGTTAAAAGCGGGCTTTGAAGAGGCACGTAATAAATGTAGGAAAAAAGACAGATGCCAGTAGCTCGTTCCACATACGAGCCGACTTACACAAAAACGAGTTGGCGAAACGACCCGTTCTCATGAAGCGTTAACTGTGACCGGGTGTTCCGCCCTAGTCCTTCGAGATTCACGTATGTGCATGGGCGCGGAGGGGATCAACGCTGCTAGCTCCTTCGAGCAGGTTCCATTGAAATATCTGTAGAACAGACTTACATTGCATCTATCCATTAGAGATGGCGATCGGTCTGTTAACAACAGATTATCAATCAGACGAATCGTCTCCTTTGCATAGAATCAAGCAGGTTTTTCAAGTATTTGAGAGCTCCAGCCCAGAAGTGACTTCCAAATTCAACTGTTGAACATACTTGAAATTTGTATAGGATTAACAGTTGATCACTATTGAAGAATCTGCTAGCCCTATACAAGACGCCCAGTTTCTTGGAAGCCAGATTTACTCAGGCTCCTATAGAGCCGTGATACTTGAGCTGGTCTGAAATACTTACCCCAAGCATTTCAATGGAGTCTTTATTGGGAAGGGTGCTCCCATCAAATTGCACCAGGCAGTCATTGACTACCTTTTTCACTGAGATCAGACACGCTTGGGTTGAAGCTGACCAGGTTGGCCCTATCCCGGGCACGAACCTTCTCAATGTGGTGGTTTACTTTTATTCTCAAAGCTTTCCGAGCCATTCGGATTGTGATTTGCATGAGCCGATTGTGACCCCCACCCAATTGCCGTGACAAACCAGGCTCTTTACGGTACAGTGCTCTATGGAGATCCATAGACACCGACGTTTCAGATGCCTGTGATACTTGATCAGTACAACGCATCGGCGATCTTCCTATACTTCTTTTGCCTTTCACCTTGCCAGTGACCATAGACTTCTCCAGGTTCGAGTTGTCAATTTTGAGAACAACGTGTCCAAAGTATCTTGTAGGCAGACAGTTGATAGCCTATTTTGGATAGATTAGGGCGCCTAGCTGTCCATGGAATCCTAAACTTTCTTCTCCATCACCATATTTTGAGGGCATCTATCCTTTTCCTTTCGCTGGCTCTAGACATAGTACTCTCATATGTATATCAATAGTTAGAATATTTTGTGATAGCTTTGGTATGACTGCACAGAATTGTTCAACTATTAACTCAGTTAGGTTGATAGTTTTGTGTTACCTTACGAGAAATTGCTAAAGATACAGTTTCCTAAGAGAGCGGTTTTTTTTTAATTTTTATTCATTTCTATATATTTGATAATTTCAGAAGTAAGGAATAAATATAAGAAATACACATATATATATATATATTATAGAATTTCTTTCATAGTCCTGTTCATTAGGAGATCCCGTGCTGAGGTGAACTAGGTTTTGGACAACTGTACACGAAGTCTTTCCATGCTACCTTTCTTGAAGTTCGCCCAGAGCTCGCATGTATAAAGAGTTGTACAGAACCCAAGAAATAGTGTCCTTTTCACAAGTGGACTGCAAAGCCGAAACCTTCGACTGAGCATGTTTGACTTTACACTGAGTGCTCGCCTTTGCCTGTCGATATCATCGTCATCCATCAACTTACTAGTAATGACGTATCCCAGATATTATAGTGATATGTTTAGTATAGGTTGTAGTGATTGATAAAAATAAATTCTAAGGAGTTATTTTAGTTTCCTTGCGAGTTCTGAGTCCCGGAAGTATGTACACACTACAATTCTCATTCATTTGAATCATTATCACACTTCATGACTTAATTAATCATATTTATCTCCAGCAGACGGATGCTAATGATGCAGTAGCCAAAACAACAAGGTTTAAGATTGAGAATATACCTACCGTTAAATTGAAATTATGTTGTTAAAAATAAATAAATGAGTCTGTCGGTATAATTAGATTGATGCCCATTAAATTTGTCAATGTTATTTTTATACCATAAGAAATAAACTTTAAATATTATCAGAAATATAGAGCAGTTTTAAAATCTGTGACTCGGTGGAATTCTAGTAACTTAGTGGGGTTGCCAAGTCACAGATTTTACCGCATTGAACAGAATTATAATTTTGGTATAATTTATTTATTTATTTATTTGTAAGAAACAAACACCTTTTAATACAAATATACTCCTATATATAGAGGAAGTTTAACAAAACGTAAAGAAATAAAGTTTCTTGTGCTAACAGTGGTTCAATACAGATGTTTTATTTATGGAACTAATAATAAGAGAAAGAAAAAACCAAATAAGAAGGAAGGGGGAAGAGGAAGATAGGATCGGGACAGGAGATACTCTCGATACATTTTATACTCGTGCATCAATTTGTAATCGTATACATTATTTCGGTTCGATATTTTGAAAGGATATTATGAAATTGTGCATTACATTGAACACAAATATGGAGAATTTATCCTAAGGTTGGTGGTCCTGCATGAAGGCAAGTGAAAAAAATCAGTTGGTCTTGACTGTGTGTGGATTTTTATAAAGTTGACGAGTTCTGGCGAGGATAAGATTGAAAGAGACGCTTAGATGTTTGGGCATGTAGAGATAATGAATGAAGAAAGGAGTGTAAGGAGAATTATGAATGCAGATGAATTTACTGACAAGCTACTTGCAGTGACTTAGCGGGTACAAATTTCCATTGTATGACAAATAATATTATACAATAACTTTTTTTTTTTATTTGACACCCGAGGAAGACACGGCATGATCAAGTGGATAAAGTACTTGAGTCGAGCCATGTCAAGAGTCAAAACAATAGAACGGTATATATGAACGTGAATGAAGCAAGGAGTGTGCGCCAAGACCGAGTTGTTTGGCGGTCATCCTCCAATGCTGCGGAGAAACGGCACGATGGTTTGGTTAGGTAATTTCCTCAATAATTTATAGTAAATTATTTACATAAGATTTTTTGAATCCTAGTATCCGTGGTTTTCTTAAATGGTGGAAAAAATTCAGACCCTCCACACAGCATCCACAAATATGATATAGGCCTTGAGGGAAATTCTTTCCCTCAGAGGCTCCTGTGTGGAGTTACTATAAAAAAAAAACTATATAATAATTTATTTACTTTTATATGAAGACCGCACAAGAGTCCCAACCGCCCGGAGCCAGTGGAACTATGGCATTCTCCATTGGGGTATGTTATGAGGCTGACTAGAGTGTGGAGAAGGAGATAGTAAAGAGGAAGGATGGGAAGTACCTAGCTATTCAGATCTGGTCACCAAACAATGCCATTTCAAGCAGCATTTTAGTTCTGAATGGTAGTGTTTCACCAGGGCGATACTTATAGTATCTAGTATCTACCACCAATATTAATAACTACTTTGTTCATTTCTTTCCTTGTAAATGTATCTTTTCACTGTGCATGCTATGTAGGGACTAGGGACTGGGGAGCACAACTTCCTAGTATCAGTGGAAGTTAAAGGGTATCACATTATCAAGTTACAAGTCTTAACATGGTAAAATAGTGACAGTATGAGGGATTAGGAGGGTAATTATATCTACTTACAGCCGTTATGTAAGTGCCTAACTGTCTGCTCAGGCGACACCAATCATTTTGTTTA